>JAECMU010188053.1:31994-49752 GCA_016106625.1 Dracogyra subfuscus
GGTAACCCATAGTGATCTATAATAGTCTAGCCTCATCCCTTTGACCGATCCAGCTTGGGTAACCCAGAGTGATCTATAATAGTCTAGCCTCAACCCTTTGACCAATCCAGCTTGGGTGACCCAGAGTGATCCATATAAGTCTAGCCTCTACCCTTTGACCAGTCTAGCTTGGATGACCCGGAGTGATCCATATCAGTCTGGCCTCTACCTTTTGACCAGTCTAGCTTGGATGACCCGGAGTGATCCATATCAGTCTGGCCTCTACCTTTTGACCAGTCTAGCTTGGATGACCCGGAGTGATCCATATCAGCCTGGCCTCTACCCTTTGACCAATCCAGTTTGAGTGACCCTACCAGGACCTAAAGCTACCGCTGGTATAGGTATCTGGGTCACTGAGACATACAAGCTACCTCACCACGTGAGATAGATCTTTAAATTAAAACATGGTTAAATTGGCTTGTTGAAAGTGGTGACTTACTGTATATTAACAGTTAATGATAAAGTGTATCAAAGCTACAACAGTTTACTGTTCTTTTGGGTCAACCTATTTGAAATAGCGTCTCAACAAGTCAACTTGCATGCCCCCAACTACAGCTGTCATTGATGATACATGTATATAGAACTTGTTTTTAACTGGTGTTTCATCTCATTAGTAAATTCATATATTTTAATTCAAACTAGTATAATTCTGTCCAGTGTTTGAAGAATGCCTTGAAACTTAGCAACATAATGTTTGTGCAGAACATTAGTATAGACAAGAATTTAAGACTTCATGTTGTATCTAAAACAAGCAGCACATTACTTTAAGGTGTGAGTTATTTCAGTGCTATTTTAATGCTGACATGGCTGTATCAAAGTTGCTGAAAAGACTGTATGTACAGTGCATGTTCAGTAATGTTACCAGAGGTGAGTTCAGCCTGGCGGCCATTGTTTATAGGGGTTTAGAGTCATGCTTGTCAAGAATGTTTACGAAAATGTATTGGAACATTTTTTGTTTTACTTGAGCAGGAAGGTGTTTTCAGCCCTGAATACATGACTGGTGTAATATTATTAGTAAAATAAAAATGTTGATATTTTTTTTTTTAAACACTGACAGGAGAGCTAACAGTCACTGACAGCCTTGTGCGGGATCCTCAGCAGAGTGTGTACAGCCTGGTGATCGAGGCTGTGGATGGTGGGTACCCACCACAGTCGGCTCAAACCACAGTGGAGGTAACCGTGCCCATGAACTACCCTCCTGTAGTGCCCAGTCTCTCAGTGTTCAATGTTTCTGAAACATTCCCAGTTGGTCATATCATTGGTGTCGTTAATGCATCAGATGCTGAAGCAAACGGTACAGACTCCAAACAGGATTTGTCATTTGATTTCCTTGACAACAATGGTATGTATAAACAAATTATTTCTGTATCACAATAATTGTGTTTTAATAATAATCATGTTACCAAGCATCATCTAGTTAAAAGAGTAAAAAATGACATGAAAATGCTAAAAATAGATTTATTATATGTGTATATTTTATAAAGTTTTAAAATTAAATTTTGAGCATGTTTTATAATGGTTATCTAGTCACATCATTTGACTACAGAATGCATTTATTTTTGTTAACTGGATATGACATATTAACAAAATTCTGACTATGAAAAACAATTATTCATTTATTTTTGTTTCTTGTTTTTAATATTTTACAACACAACACTACATTTTTGGTGCCCTTAATTTACTTTTGCTTGGGAATGTTAGACTTTTACACACTAGCTAATATCATCTCTTTGAAATGAGCTCTTTTATACATCTGTACTTAGTAACTATGGCAACTTCACTGAGACATGGCACACTGTGCTGGAGATGATAAATGTTTTCAATCCAACAACAACTCTACATGAAGTTGTAATTATTATAGAATCATAGATGTCAACAACTAGGTTGAGGGCGAGGATGGGCAGGTATTAATTTGAATTTCAACTTACAAGAAGATTTAACATTTAAAGTTTGTGTTGTATAATTATACCAGTAGAGCACATTGATTTATTAATCATCGGCTAATTGGATGTCAAACATTTGGTAATGTTTGATATATAGTCTTAGAAAAGAAACCCACTACATGTTTCCATTAGTAGCAAGGGATATTTTATATGCACTATCCCACAGACAGGATTTCACATACCACAGCCTTTGATATACCAGTAGTGATGCACTGGCTGGAATGAGAAATAGCCCAAGGAGCCACCGATCAATCCTACATGAAGACCGACCACACATCAGACGAGCACTTTAAACACTGAGCTACATCCCGCCCCTTCTTACACTAACATCCAGAAAATACTCTACATGATTGAAAATGGGCTAAACCTAAGTTTGTTCCAATTTAACCCTGACATTATTATGTTAACTTCCATTCTGTTGTATTGAAGATGACCACCCATTCCTCATTGACAAGAAGACTGGCAATATGACCCTGGGGAGAGTACTTGATACTGGTACTGTCGGCTCCTATTCTCTATCCATCATTGTAATGTTAACTTCCATTCTGTTGTATTGAAGATCCCCACCTATTCCCCATTGACCCTGGGAACAGTATGTGATGGTGATTCAGTCAGCTACTATTCCCTGACCATCATTGTAACGTTAACTTCCATTCTGTTGTATTGAAGATCCCCACACATTCCCCATTGACCCTGGGCACAGTATGTGATGGTGATTCAGTCAGCTACTATTCCCTGACCATCATTGTAACGTTAACTTCCATTCTGTTGTATTGAAGATCCCCACGCATTCCCCATTGACCCTGGGAACAGTACGTGATGCTGATACAGTCAGCTACTATTTCCTGTCCATCACTGTAATGTTCTCTTCCATTCTGTTGTATTGAAGATCCCCACCCATTCCACATTGATGAGAAGACTGGCATTGTATCCCTGGGGAGAGTACTTGATGCTGATTCTGTCTGCTCCTACACGCTGACCTTCATTGTTGAGGATCATGGATTCCCCTCACTGACTTCAACTGGAACTCTCATCGTTAATGTGGAAGATGTGAATGACCATCATCCGAGATTCAGCTCAGACATTGGCTACAAATCTTCCCTGCTGGAGCATACATCATCGGCAAATGTATCAGAGACACTAACCCTTAAGCTGGTAATAATGTGTTTTTATATTGAAGTCTAAAATGTTTGTGAGTTTTAAAGTGACAGACCCTAGATTTTAAATGCTAAGGCATATTTTTTTTACTAACAGATCCATTTTTCATTGAATTGAAATGAGATATTATTTTGATTTTTTGTTTTGTTTAGAATATCTATTTTTGTAAATCCGAACTGTTTCTGGTCATTCTGGGCCCCGTTCCACGAACAAATTGTAGCTAAGGTTAATTGTAGTGATTTAAGGTGAGTTTTACAACTAGCACCGTAATCTTTACAGTCGCTCCACAAAGCAACCTTACGGTAGTTGTAAGTACCCCTTTAAGTATTAATAGATTCTTTGCAAAGAAGTGCGAATTAGTTAAGTAATAAATTGTTTAGTGACTTTTTGGAACATGCTGGATGTATTCATTGGTATGGGATAACCATGAAGTAACTTTGACAATTTATTCGGTAAGCGATAATTGCCGAATGCATAAGACAGAGTTATCTCCCTTATATTCATGTGAAGGTCATTAGGCCTAGACTGTTTTTCACTGGTCAGTTTCATAAACGGTATTTGGTATATATAATTAGATCCATTTTTACGCAAAGAGTTAGTATCCTTCTTATAAAATGACTAAATCCTCATGTAACTGCCATTTGACAGCTACGTTAGTGGCTTACAATTGCCTCGTATCAATTGTAAATTTTCACTGTAATTTACGACGATAGTAAGCTACCCCGCATCGTGGAATGGACTGACGATCATAGAAAAAATCTTAATGGTAGGTATTTACGAAAATAGTAGGGCTAAGATCGCTTTGTGGAACAGGGTCGTGATGTTTCTAATATCATGAAATGCTTTCTTGATTTCTTTAAAAACACACGTTCGTCTGAGAAGTAACAGTTATGGAGACAAGCTGAAGTCTATTTTTAAGGGCATTATTTCCCTGTTTCACTCTATTGTAAGCTGATCAAAATGTGTTGCAGGTTTGTAGATTATATATATTCCCAACTTAGTTTCCGTTTGTATGGATTAAAACTAGGGTCTGTGACTTTAAATTGATGTATGATTTATTTTATATATTTAACATTTTAGACCATCTTTCATCCATAATATTGTTTTAGTTTTAGACCATTATTATGTCTGTCTGAGGGTCAGATATTTGTGATTAAACTTAGAAATATTTGTCATAATATAAGGAAGAATAGTATCTACATATACTAAAATAATATATGTATGCATACATGGATAGCCTGGTGACATTTGTATACATTAAGCAGTATGCCAGACACTGTTTGAAATCAGAATGTTTGACGTTCACTAGAAAACATCAAATTTTCTGTTTCCACAATGTATAATAATGTTTTAGCCCATTGAAACAAAAGCCTTTTTTAATTTAAATTACAGTAATAATGCTTGTTGCAGAGCTTTTAATTGTACCAAAGCTGAGTCGATAAGGGGTATGCCTAAAATAAGCAGGCTTACATTAAGTACAAACATGTTAACTTGAAAACATTTCAACTCGAAATCATTGGAATGTTAAGACGCAATTAGATTGAAATAACTTGAGAAATGCATTTCTGAATATTTACAATTCTTTATTGGCTATTCTAAACATTAATTAAGTGCATAAAAAGGCCTTAATTAAGATGTGCTCAGAACAGACAAAAATCTGTTGTGCCCAAATTAGTGTGATCTAAAGTCCTGCTTGTTGTAACTTTAGGAAGAGTGTTGATATTTTTAGAGATGCATGTCTCATTTACAGACCCTGGTATCATCGATAGGTGCCAGCATTGGCTGTGTTTGATGACGACATCACAAGCAACGCCAGTGATATCCGCTTCAGGATAGCTGATGAGTCAGGAAAATTCTCTGTTGATGAAGTGTCCGGAGAAATAACTGTGGGAGCTAAAACAACCTTTGATTCTGACACAAAGAACAAATATTTGCTGAAGGTATTTATTACAATATTTCTTTTAACTGACAATTTTAGTATTTAAATTGTTCTCTCATTACCAGGGTATAGACTTTTGAAATCTAAGTTCTGTGTCAGCATCTTGATATCAGGGCCATAGTTAGTGATAAAAACAATAGAGACTTACCGGTTATTTGGTAATGACGTTTTAAGTATCTAACCTCCCGGAACAGGCTGCAAAATGGTATTTCAAAGTCTCTAGATTTTAACATTTCCTAAGGGCATGCCCCCTGACCATCTAGTATTTGCTCCTTCCATGCTCATTTGTTCCAAGAATATGTCCCCCTCCCCCCAAAAGTTTTAGCTATGGCCCTGGATATCTAGCATGAAAGGAATGGAAAATAAAGGAGATCCAATGATCGATTATAATTTTGAACAGATCTGACTCTTATCAGCAAAATCTACAGAACTTGCGAATTTCATACATACTACATTTGTATTACTAAATGTTTGTACACCAGATTTTAATTGTATTTTAAAATGATTATCATTTCTACTAGCAAAAAAAGCCCAGCCATCCAACAGTTACTATATTTATGCATAGTATTTAGAAAAGTATGAACATAATTTTTAATTTTTAAATGTCTGCAGTTGATTGCGGAAGATGAGTATGGTGCTGGACTTTCCTCAGCCACCACAGTAGAAGTGTTCATCGAGGACATCAATGACAATGCTCCAGTTTTCAACGAGACGTATGTCTTTAACGTCACGTCATCAGCTTTGATTGGATCACAGGTTGGAAGAGTGGTGGCCACCGATGCTGACTCTTCAGCCCAGAACAGTGCTATTCTGTACTTTATTGAAAGTGGTGGATATGGCAAATTCAGAGTAGATTCACAGACAGGTAAATTGGGAATATTAATTGGTGTTAAAATAAACAATATGAGTCGAAAAATACACAGCCCATTTTTCTTTAAAATTTTTTTATTTTTTTTGAAAGTCACTAGCCCTCATAGAAGGCTAAAGACTGCTTCCATATAAGTTTATCCTGTTGAAAAGTAGCTAGTAACTGTATTCCTAAAGAAACGACAGCACATACCATATACCAGTTGTGGGATACTGGTTGGAATCTGCAGGGATGGGAATTCTCCTCGGATCAGCTGTTTTCCTCTTATGGAACATTGCGTTTCCTCGCATTTTAATCGTCCTTTCCTCCAGAATGTGTCAGATTGCACAGGTTTTAACCTCTGATTTTAAGCATTTCCAGGACCTCTCTAGATTTCCGTTTATTTTTTTACAGTTCTCCAATTCCCACCCCTGGATCTGGGAAACAACTCAATACAATGTGATGATGAGTTTGTGAGAGGTGAAACATGATGCCACTGTGTGGTCTACCATTTGGTAACAAAGGATATTTGACATTTACTTGCATTCCAATATTAGCAATATGATAGTGTGTACTGTGGTATAAATCAGCCATAGAGAACTGAAATCGGTGATGCTGTGACATGTGTATATATTAATTATTAGTACTAGTATTTTGTCCTTTGTTTCAGGTTTGATAAGGGTGTCAAGCAGTCTTGTACAAGAACCATTTAAAGATGCCTATGAGCTGAACATCACAGCCGTTGATTTGGGAAACCCACCTTTATCATCCCAAACAACTGTTCAAATTGTGGTAGATACATCTGATAGCAAACCACCAGTAATTGCTCCATCTCAAAACTTCCATGTCCCTGAAAATGCAAGCATAGGAGATGTTGTTGGTCAGATTTCTCTGGGAAATGTTACATCAGATGACTTAGAATTCAAGCTGCCAGTGTCAAATAGTGAGTGTATTTGACGTTATATAAGCGACATGGCTGTGAGAAATAGTGAGTGTATTTGACGTTATATAAGCGACATGGCTGTGTCAAATAGTGAGTGTATTTGACGTTATATAAGCGACATGGCTGTGACAAATAGTGAGTGTATTTGACGTTATATAAGCGACATGGCTTAAATGTAACATGACAGAAAATGTATCGATTTTATTTGAAAAGAAAAGAAATAAATCTATAGGATTTTTAAATCTTAAGAACTGATAAAAAGCGTTTTATGTGTTACGTTGTCTTCAGCTGGTTAAAAAGGTATTGTGTGCTACACTCCATAAACATTAAAATAGTTTTTGTACACTTGTCTATTTAAAATTGTATTCAGTTTAAAATGTATTTAGTACTGTGAAAGCCTTTTCTTTTAACAGGCTTAACTTTTCATGGTTTTGCTGAAAACAACCCATTTTATTGGGTACTTAAATTTGTGTACTGAAAAGGTATTATCATAAACTCATGTTAAATGTATACATATACCATATTTTCCCACATTACATTCTAGTGGAACATAACATTAATATGGACCAAGATATTTTTAACCATATGGGTAATAAATTATTTTTATTTATGAAAGCTGCAATTGATGTTTCAGTTCCCTTCAAAATGAATGCAACAAGTGGAGAAATACTGTTAACATCCTCTGTGGATCGCGAACAGACAGACAATGTTTTGTTCGCAGTTGACATTGTCAGTCATGGTGTCCCCGCCTTCACAGTCACCACAGAGGTCAAGGTGACCATTGATGATGTCAATGACAACAGGCCAGAGTTTTCAGCTCCTGAAGGATACAGGGGCGTGATTGTGGAGTATACAAATACCACAATGACAGATGGTTTGGTGTCACTGGTAACAAATTGAGCACCAATTATTGCAAACAATATATTCAGCATATATCTGCATGTACCAGACATTACCAATACAACAAATATAAAAATTCACAAACCACCTCACATTCCCCTCTCCCCATCCTCCACACGCCATGACATATAAGGGTTTAATAACTTCACATGGAAGGAACTCACTTTGGTTTTCTTGCTTGAATGTTCTTGTTTGTTGTTTTGGCAACTAGCTTCCCCTTACATCCATATGGTACATGTGTTCACCATCATACCTTTACCTATAAGCTGACACCTTCAAAATGTCTTAATCAGAAACATTCCCCACCATTCTTGAAAGTCTATGTAATTTTTTATTTCCAATTTGAATATAAATAATTCCCATTTTTATTTTATACGAAAACTAATTTTGAAAATGACACATAAAACTTGACAGTCACCCTTTCTCTCCCCATTATGTTTACTAATGCAAAATAGATGCATTAATTTGAATAAATATAAGTACATGTTGGTATTACTCTTTCAAATTCTATCTTAGTTAAATAGGATGTTTTTTAAATGAAACTAAAACTTAAATAAAAAAATTGTATGATGACACTAAAAGTTTGGTATTTGTTTGTAGAATCAACTGATCCATGTGACAGATAAGGATGTAACTGAAGTGAACCGCAATGTGAGCATCTCCCTGTCTGGAGTGGGAGCTGACCTGTTTGTCGTGGATGAAGCCAGTGGAGAGATACGGGTGAAACAGCCACACCTGGTGGACTTTGAGCAGACAACAGTCTATAATCTGCAGGTATAAGTGTATGTGAGGCAGGGGTGGGGGGAGGGATCCAGATTTGGGCAAAAAAGATAGAGATATTTGGGCAAAATGTGCTAAACTGAGTCCTTTTAACCATGTATTTCTATCATTCTACCCTCACAATTTGTTATAATCCATGTAAAAAACAATTTCTGCATGGATAGTATAGTATTTTAAAAAAATAAAAGGGTACTTTACAAAATACATCCAGGGGGCACAAGTGCCTCTTCTTCACCTGCATAATGTTTAATCCATTGGCTTTATGGTTTACAGGTATTAGGTTTATGTCCCAGTCCCAACTTCAACCTAGAGGAAGTTTTGTGATGCTTTCTAATGAGAAGTTTTTAATTACATAGTTATACACCTTGCATAAATGCTGGCATTCTCTATTTCATACCTTACTGGTTATATGCCCAGCACTTTGTTTGTTTTATTTTCCTGAGGATGTTGGTTTTTAGACTGACAAAACATCGAATATTTTAATATTTTTTATGTAATTTAAAATTTTAAGGTGGTTTCAGTGTAAACATATATTTTTTTATCATATAATATCTTACATTTTCAGTGCAATCAAAGTATGTGATATTTTTCAGATCACATACTTTAAGAATATGATAACTTTGCAAATTAGATGTAAATTAGTCGAGGTCTCGGCACTAGGTTTATTGACATTTAAGCAAACATACTTAATTGATACTCCATGACTGACGTATGCATTCATAATCATCAAATAAAAACATTTCAATGGCAATTTGACAATGAAAGCTGTCCAGTGTTCAGAAAACAAAAAAATGATAGGCATAACTTTATTTTGATGTAAGGACATTCAAAATGACGTCATTCGAGTTTGACGTCATTTCCATTCAAAAGTACACAGTGCCACATATTCTTATGTCATATGAATATCTAGTAATGGCGGACTGGAATTAAAGTTGTGTGTACAGTTTACAAAAACATGTTGTATTAAGCTTGAGCTTATATGATAAAGAGATCATTACCCTTGTGTATTTCGGTATCGTCAATATCATATATGTTAATAGTATTTATTCCTAATATATGATATTGACGATACCGAAAAACACTCTGGTAATAACACCTATATATATACTTTTTTAATAAATGGATACTGCATATCTTGATACACATTATTATCATATTGACTGGGTTATTTTTGTATCTTGCAGCTCACGGCCACTGATTGTGGTGGAGAAGGATTGAGTACCTCGACAAATCTGACAATAGAAGTAGAAGATGTTAATGACAATGGACCACAGTTCCAGCAGAATTACACGTTCTCTGTCTCCCCGTCCGTACAGATGGGTTCGTCAGTTGGAAACATAACGGCAGTAGATCTGGATTCATCGGAGCGGAATAACCAAGTCACTTACATCTTACTAAGAGGAGGATTTGGAAAGTTTTTTGTTCACCCAGACACAGGTAACATATTATGAAATGCCTTTAATTCAATATTTATATTTTTAAGTGAATTTATTTTACTATTAATTCTACACTTGTAGAATCCATGTGTACGTTGTGCATAATGTGTTAGACAGCAACTGAAGTGTTTCAATATGTACACAATGTGTGTTGCATAATGCACAATATGTTAAATGCTGAACTTTACAGTGATCATTCCAGTACACATTGTGCATCAAACACATAATATGTTCGAATAGATTCCTAGCTTAATGTGACTATCTGTATGATGTTGTTTCAGGGGAGACAACCATTACCAAAGAAAAAAAAAAAATTGCATACATGTATATAAAAATATAAGCTTATTTTATCATACTGTACATAGGTATATACCAAGAGTCTACCCACATACCTACTTTCATTCAATCATATTTTAACTAGTTAAATACTTACATTTTAGGGATGTTAACTCCACTGAAATATATAAAATCATATTTTGAACCATTTGAATATTGTTTTATTTCAGGGGAAATAACCACAACAGATTCACTGACACACGAACCTCCCATTGAGAGGTTTTATTTGGAAGTGGAAGCTCTAGATAATGGTTTTCCCAGACAGACAACATCAACTGTTGTTGAGGTGAACGTAGCTGTCAATCACAAGCCAACGATGCCTCCAAAGCAGGAATTCATTGTTGATGAAAATCTTGTGAACAGCACTGAGGTTGGCATTATTATGGCCAATGACACAGACATTGTATCAGGTGGCTGGCAAAATCTGACATTCTACATGGAGGATAATACTGGTATGTGTCTATTATTATGATTTGTCATATTATAAAATTTTTTACAGGGTTTCCTTCTTATTTTCTTAATTAATATTTAGGATTGACTTGCCTGTTAGCGCTTAACCGTATTAATGTCACATTATGAAATTGCTTAGTTTGCTATTTGCCTGTAGTATTATAGTATCATGATTCACCTAATATCACATCATTAACTTATCCACAGAAAGCATTGTGTTATCTGTTGGTTCAAGTATTACAATATTTATATTGACAATCGGGTGTGTGAAGGAATTTAAACGGGTGGGGAGTCTAGACTGGCGAGTAAAGTTTATATGGTTGTCAAGTCATGATCCCCAGGAGAATATATTGGGGTTAAAAAAGAACATTTGTGTGCGCAGTGGAAGATGGGGGGTGATGTTCAAACCCCGATCCTTCGTCTGCCCACTCCCCTGAAAATATAAGAAAAAGCTTAAATGTGTTCCCTACCTGCTGTTTTAAGAGATATTTATTTAATCGGCATTTTCTAGTATTTCATGTTTGTTGTTATTGAATCATTTACAATTTACTTTGTGTATACAGGGATGTACATAGCCTAAACTAGGAGTGGAAGTAAAGAAAAAGGGATCACATCACTGAAATACAGTGTCTTTTCCAGATATACCAAAAGAGCATTTTTAAACTAAATAGAACACACTCACACACACACACAACACACCACACACACACACACACACAGACAACAAACACAAACACACACACACACCCCTCCTTGCTAGGTGCGGTTCTGACATATACCACTATACTGGAGTAGTTTTCAAACTGACAGTTTACTGTGTGTATTAGACAATACCTGACACATGTTGATTTTCTTCAGTGCCTTTCACCATTGATGAAGAAACGGGACTCATTCAGATAGCTGGTGACATTGATAGAGAGGTGGAAGACCGGTTCTCATTCAACGTGTTTGTCGTGGATAACGGTACACCTCGATACACCGCAACATCAGCAGTTGTTGTGTATGTCAATGACATGAATGACAACGCCCCAGTTCTCTCTGGAGGAGACCTCTATTTGGGAACAGTCAAGGAAGATGATGTTTGGGCTAATGGCAGTCAAGTAGTCCAGATGGTTCGTTAACAATCTTTTATTACACACCAGTGTAACATATTGCTTATGTCATAACAATCACTCAGTATGTAACTAGTGTAATATTGGCGTGACGTGGGTCACTTGCTGACCCAATTTGTAGAAAAATAATGTGTAGTATGTCTTGACATCTGCTTACGTACCTCTGCATTTCGGGTTGTTTGCAGTTGGTTTGTAATAAATACAATTTTAAACTAGCTTGTTTGTCATACCATTTTTATAAAAAATTGTGAACAGTGTTAGTATCTGACTCATTTTCACTCGTCAGATACCAAAACTGTTCACTCATTTCATAAAAATTATACGACAGACAAGCTCATTTAGTATTCTATATGGTAGCACTAAACCAAATAACTTCCGGCTGGGTCAACTTTTGATAGAGAAGTGAACACCACAAGTCCTGTGATTGGTTATAAATGTAGTGTGTTGGTTGTAAAAAATAATAGTTTCATCTGGGTAAAAAGAAATATGCAATTTTATTTCATCTAGTACCAATGTGTCAAGTAGCCTTGTGCTTGAAACATCTATGGGGTACCTGTAAAAAAAAGTACTCAAATTTTGTGCAGAACTAGGGTAGTCATAGATGCTACCCGTTATCTCAGAACCGAGCAGCTTGACCCCCAATTTTCTCTGGTTCACTTTAAGTGTGAGGGGTGGTAGCATTTATATCTGTGGCATTTATGTCGATTGATACGCTGCCGGTAGGAGTTTTAGCCACATATGTCACTATTGTCGTCTATGGGATTTTACTTGGTAGTAAACACCCAGTAGTGTTATCACAATTTACTCAGGTTGAAAGGAAAAGTATATTTGTTTTATCAGTGAATATTAGACATCTTAAAATGAATTAATTGAAAGGTTATATGTAGTTTTGTTATATCGTTACATTTGTGATATGACTTGGTAGTATACAGGAAATAGCTCAACTAAGTGAATACCATAAGAGACATTAACAGAGACCACTGCTACAGAACTGATTGGAACTCAGGAAATCACACTGTATCTGAGATATATATTGTTACAGTATGTTTTAACTCTTGTTCACTATGTCAGTGGGAATATTCTTCAAATAGTCGCACTTGGTTTTACTTGTAATCTATATCAATCAATCAATAAAGTATTTACATGCTCCTATACCACGAAGGTTTCGACCATGTCATAATCTATATCACTCATTTGAGCACTCGCTTTAAGTGCTTGTGTTGCAGGATCGAACCAACTCGGTGGACTCATTCAAACGATTGGGGTTTTTCTCATTCCATCCAGTGCAACACAACTGGATGAAGGCTGTGGTATGTGCTTTCCTGTCTGTGGGAAAGTGCATCTAAAAGATCCCTTGTTAAATTAGAAAAAAGTAGCGGGTTTCCTCTGATGACTACAAGTCAGAATGATGATATGTTTGACATCCAATAGCCAATGAAGTATTAATCAATGTGCTCCAGTGGTGTCGTTAAATGAAACAAACATTAACAAACTTATGTATATATAATACCCTCTAGATCAAATTGTCAAAAATGTTTAATTTCAGGGACTGAATATCACGGCCATTGACCTTGATGCTACCTCTGAGAACAAGCAAGTTGTGTTGCTGCTGGAAGGGCCGGGAAGTGAGATGTTCTACCTAAACAATGAGACTGGTACTGTGCATCTGACCAAACCGGGATCAGTGGACCGAGAGCTAAACGAGACGTTTTATTTAAGGGTATGTATGTACAGGGCTTGGAACGGCCTGTGGCTAGGTCGGCAAATGTGACCAATGTCTTGTTTGGATGAATTAAATATTAAACAAATAATAGCATTAATCAATCAGATATTATCTTCTTTAGAGCTATAACACATGAGCCACTATTAATATTTATAATCCACATTAAAATCTTACTCGTGGTTCGCTTACCATAATTTGCCAACATGCAATATTATTTTTTTGGTAAGTTTTGAACCCTGATTTATTTTTAATGTTAGTGTAATAAGCAGTCAAAGTTGTATGCTCACAAGATCATCAGTATTAAGTAGTCCTGTAATATTTCTGTTATTTTAAATCATCTATTTGATCTGGTATATTTAGCATCCAGCAGTCTTATTAATTTAATAGGTTGCTACATACAGCTTTTACTGTTATAATATATATGTCTATAGTGGGTTTTCAGAACCTTTTGTAGTTATTGACCAAATTATATGTAGATATATCTTTTCTCTGATTTCATTTAATATCATTCATAATTGCTTTTTATCAATGTAATATTTGTTTCCTCATTTTAAACAGATTCTTGCTGTTGACAAAGGGGGTAAAGGGTTAACATCAAGTGCCACATTAAAAATAGATGTTGAAGATGTGAATGACAACTTCCCTAAGTTTGTCCAGTCTGAGTCCAAGTTTACACTGTCATCATTGGTGGTGCCTGGTGATGTTGTAGGAAGAGTTACTGCCCATGATGATGATGCCACAGAACCAAATAACCAGTTGCTCTATTTACTGACCAATGACACACTAGGAAAGTTCAGAGTTGACATTAATACAGGTAGGTATATAATATAGAGAATGACACATTAGGAAAGTTCAGAGTCGACATTAATACAGGTTGGTATATGTAGAGAATGACACACTAGGAAAGTTCAGAGTCGACACTAATACAGGTAGGTATATATAGAGAATGACACACTAGGAAAGTTCAGAGTCGACATCAATACAGGTAGGTATATATAGAGAATGACACATTAGGAAAGTTCAGAGTCGACATTAATACAGGTAGGCATATATAGAGTATGATTTGGTTAATAAATATTTTGGTAATTATATCTATTCTGATTAATTAATTTATGCAGAATTCCCAAAAGATCTATTAACAGCTATGGTAACCCATCACGATCCTATATAAAATGTGAAACAAACAAATCGTGACTTCATCTTGACTTTCTGTCATGGCTTACCGTATTTACCTAAGATTGACTGACAAACTCTCCACCCTGTTACGTTAGTGGCATAAACCAGGCAGCATGTTACTTGGTATTTCTTGTGACATACAGTCAAACTGGCACAACAATGTCTTATATAGAATTAAGTGGCCTGTTTATGGAAGTAACACACCTGAAGAAGTCTGTAATGTATGTGTGAAATGTCAAGGATTAAAAGGTTTATATGATTACTTTTAAAATGGGTGGTTTTACACATATTTTAAATAGAAAAATAATTACCAACTGTTATACCCTTTATAGCTTAATTGCTGTTATACAAGGTGCCCATTTAACTAGATTGATACAAGTATTTACCAATAAGACTGCCAAAACCTGACATATGCACAAGATTGATAAACTTCTCTGTTAATAGTATTTGTGTGATATCAATGCTGTTCATAGTCCATTTATGGTTTTGTGTTGGGGCGGGTCGTAGTCCAGAGGTAAAGCTCTCACTTGGTGCACGGTCGGTCAAGTATTGAACCCCATCGGTGAGCCCATTGGGTTCTTTTTGGTTCCAGCCAGTGCACTATGACTGGTATTCAAAGGTCATGGTATGTGCTATCCTGTCTATGAGATGGTGCATATCAAAGATCCCTTACAATTAATACAAAAATATAGCTGGTTTCCTCTCTAGGACTATATGTCAGAATTACTAAATATTTGACATTCATTAGCCGATGATTATATAAATCAATGTACTCTAGTGGTGTTGTTAAACAAAACAAACTTTAACTTTAATAAATCATTGTGCTCTAGTGCTGTCATTGAACATGACAAACCTAAACTCTACTTAATCAGTGTGCTCTAGTGGTATCATTAAACAAAACAAACTTTACTTTTCATGTTTTCAGGAGATCTGATTGTCCTGGAAAGTTTTTTCTCCAGACCTAGACGAGATGAATACAGCCTGACTGTGGAAGCCAGAGATATGGGATTTCCATCACGGACGTCTTACACCAAGGTGACAGTGAGCACCCCAGATCTCCAGTACAACGATTACCCACCCGACATCAGAAATACATCCTTTGTGATTAAGGAGGAGGTACCCATAGGAACGATCATAGGAAATCTCGATGTTGTGGACAAGGATGTGGAAAACACCACTGAGAATATTGTTGACTTGGAACTGATAACAAATGACAATGGTGAGTGACAAATCAATGAAAACCAAGAACTTAATGACTTAAACAGCTTCTGTCATAATAGTCCATGAAAATCATTCATTAAAATTTGAATGACCAATTGTTTAAAATGTATAATTTTTATGTACCTACATGTACATGTAGTGTCTAATATATATGGAATTTTTGTTTAAAAGGACATTCCTGAGTGTGCTACATTGTAAGATGTTTCCAACTAACGAAATATTTCTACGATTAAACTTATATATTAAATATATTTTCTGGTTTAGAATATCAGTGTCTGTATATTTAATATGTTTCTAGTCGTCTTAACATATGTACTAAACCCAAACTGGATTTTTTTCTTCAAATAATTTTGTATGCATGAAAAAATTATATTTTTGGAAATAAAATGAAATTTAACCTAGTACAAATATTAGAATAATCAGTAACACGTTTAATATACAGCCACTAATATTTTATTAAGAAAAATATATTTGATATGTAATTACAATCTTTAAAAAGTCTTTGTTAGTTGTTAATTAACATCTTAAAAAGTGCAGCAAACTCATGAATGTCCCATTAATAAATCTCAGCACCATATATGTTTGATCAGTACTTGTTATATGTCTAGTAGATGACAATTTCAACATTTAGTCTTAAGAAGGTATTTAAAAACCTTTCTGTAGCCATTGTTACATAAACTATACTCTGTACTATAAATTAAAAACATTTAGTTTGTTTTCACCTGTCACATAAGAAAGTCTCATTTGCATAACCCATTTTTATTTGCATATTAACCTAAGAAAAGCATTTGCATAATGGGTTTTCAAAAATGAAATTGGTTAGTACTTTAAAAATTTTGCATAACCCATAAATGGATGACAACTTTCAACTTTAATATGTCTTTTAAACATACTGATAAATAGCTTGGTAACATTATTCAATAAACACTAAAACACAGAATCCAGCATTTAGCCTTCAGCAGAAATAATTTACATCTGTGCACAAATTTGTATGAATCCAAACTCTGGCTGAAGAGTATTTCATCTATTTTCCAGATCCTGTACCATTTGAAATAAAGCCAACTGGATCCATTGTCACTACTGGTAAAATTGACAGGGACTCAAAGACTACTGGAAAACGATATTTCACCTTCAAAGTCTGTGCTACTGATAAAGGGACTCCACCATTCAATGTCACTCGAGACATCAGTGTTATAGTCGAAGATGTGAATGACAATCCACCAACTTTTACTATGAGGAAATATGAACATATGATATCAGATAGTTTTCCCACAAGAACAGTTATAGCAACTCCATTTGCTTTTGACAGTGTAGATGAAACTGATTCGATCTATGAATATTCAATAGCGGGTGGCAAAGCAGGAGTGATTCACATTGATAAGTCCACAGGTGTTGTCATAACAACAGACAAAGCAAAAACGTTGAAGCCAGATACCTTGACATACACTGTAAAGGCTATTGACAAAGAAAACAATCAACTTTCAGCTGAAGCCAAATTAATAATCAAAGTCGTCAAGTCTCAACAACCATGCAAATGAGAAAAACAGTTCAGTATAAAACTCGCTTTATAATATTAATGTAATAAAGTCAATTTTCCCATATACCATAGTAATTTTGTTCAATCACAGAATTACATTTGTTTGGACAACTGCGCCTTTCCTCTGACTGTATTGGTAGTACATTGTTTAATTATAGACTATAGGCCGTTTGACCAGCACTAACTTTATGTTTATACCTAATGTTGGCTATCTTTCG
>JAECMU010188109.1:0-16789 GCA_016106625.1 Dracogyra subfuscus
GTGCTTGTGTTACATATATTTGGGTATTATTTTTAAAATAATACCCCAATATAGGTCACACAAGCACCGATTCCCTCAGACACACTCGCACACACGTGCTCATGTCATGATTTCCCTACGTATTTAGTTGAACACAGAAATGCCGCGGAAAGGGATAATAAAAAAAGAAAAGAGGAAAGAACAGGAGCTTAGCTCGGCAGAAAATAAGCTGCCTTCGTGCCTCTTTTATGAAGGAAAAGTTTGCCTTGGTGCCCCTTCACTTTGCCTTGGTGCCCCAATTTTTGTTCTTGACACGAAGGCAACATTTGCCGTTCCCCCCAAAAGTTAAAATTCAATGCCTGCTACAAGCTATATATTTCTAACCGGACTATTGTTTAAATTGCACATACAAATAGTGGGGGATTTGTTCTTTCAAAAACACTTTTATGTATGTTTGTATGTCAAACCAAACTGAAATTATTTACAAAAAATATTTTTGTAGGAGCATGGGAAAGACTACAGTGGTTAAACCATTAGACTTTAGGTTGGAAAGTACTTTACGAACATTTTGTTCAGCATTGTGTTGCAATTCTTTACACAAGTTTCAGAGGTCGCGAAACAATTTTAAAATGGTAATTAGTAGTTACTAATCAAATCTTCAGTTGATACGTAACTATAAATAATAAAAATTTCAGAAAAGCAAATATTGCATTATACTAGGTTTGCGTTCTAGAAACAGGCTCTCCAAGTTAGACCGAGTTACAACTGCTCTGTATTTCATCATTTTACTTCTGAATAAACATGAGCGTGTTTCTTTGCAATTAATAAGGTGAAATGATACTGGACCTTTGGTGTAACCAAATGCACAGTTAAAATTTGTATTCTTTAACAACACCACTAGAGCACATTGATTTATTTATCATCAGCAATTGGATGTCAAACATTTGGTAATTTTGAAAATGCAGAGTTAAATACAGAAGACCGTTTACAAGCATTACCGGTACCTCATAACTAGCTGCTGTTGTAGCAGTTGTTGCATGAGAAACTGTTGTTGCAGCATTCCCAGCTGGTTGGAGAGAGGGGGGCCTGGCTGGAGGGGGGTTGGCTGGACAGGGACAGGTTGGGGGGAGGGAGCCTTCACAGCAGATTCATTTCCAGCAGTCGACACAGGATTGTTCTGTGAAAAAAAGAAAAAGAAAAAGTTTTAGAAGATAAACAAAACATTTATATTTTCCAACAAAATGTGGACTCTTACAGTTTTAGCAAGAACATGGCAACATTTGTAGGACCCTTAACTCAACAATGGCAAAATTAATACACCTGGTGTAGATTATATCCTAGTATTTAACATTTGTTCATGTCTACATACAGCAAAATAACCTTTAAGTGATGTTTATTTGCAGCAAAAGTAACTTTTAAAGCTGCTATGTCTGGATTCAATCGTATACAATCAAGTTCTAAGTTCAAATACAAGCATAACTGCACTTTTAATTCACTCACGAGTTGTCGTCATTAACGCATGTCGTCAAATGCTTACTAGCCAGTTCGAACAATGCTCGCTATTTTGTAATACCGAACGCATGTTATCTGTAAATTTCTGCAGACACGCATGGCGACGTTCTAAACACCGGACTCATACGCCTTTTTATAATGTGTGTTGTGGTGTGGTCCGATGTTTAGAACGTCGACATGAGTGTGCTATAATTGACTGCTCAGTTTTTGTAATGCAACACTAGCCGATCCGTGCTATTTTTAGCCCATTGTCGGCCCGACAAAAGTGTCCCACTTTCAAAATACCGGGTTTATTTTTAACTTGGAAACGCCAGCATAGCGAATCCAAAGCTGAGTGTGGCGTGTTATATGCACCAAATGTGACTGGATTAACTGTTCTAAATGCTTAAATAATAACAATATTCCAGACATAGCAGCTTTAAAACAATCTGCCATCGGTGACAAATTGTTATGCATTTGTATACATACTCAACAACAAATATTTAGCTAATGTTACAAGAAATGGCATAAAAATTATAAATTAACCTATTTTTATTAATTAGTATTCATATCTGAAATGTTTTCCATTTACAAACAACATAAAAAGTCATCAACCTTTGCCTTAACACAACATGAGGACCTGGTTTTCTTTTAAGTTTATTCAACCATGGCAAATTAAGACATCATAAAAGATATTAGCTAAACTTTCATTGTTGAGTATATTTTGAGTAACATGAAAAAAGGATTAAGCTAGTCATAAAAACTTTTAAGCACAATTACCACGAAATATACACAAAAATAAAGACTTCATCTATGAATCTCTGGAGTTTGTTAGAAGTCATTAATGAGACCATGGAATGAACTTTAAATCAACTGTTATCTTCAATATACTGATGGGTTATTAGTTAACCTTCTGAGTATTGCAGGCGAGATATCTCGCCAATGTCAAGCCAGTTGACCTACTGTACACTGTATACAGTGCATTTCCCAATTCATATTTCCCACCGTTTTTCACAGGGCATTACCGGAAACGAAAATATAATTAATGAAAAAAGATTTCCGGTCAAAATGGTGGATTTGATTTTGATTTTTTCAGCTGAAAATATTTTAAAATTCTGAGTTCAAAAAGTGGTTTTCGGCAAATATTTTTACTTGACAACAATGGCGGCACGTCACGGTAATTTTCAGGGATCTATACTGATTGTGACAGCTGATTTGATAATAAATTTGATAGTTTTTCGAACAACTAAAATCACCAAATATTGCAATATGAATCGTAGTTCAGGTTTAAAAACAAATTCTGGTCAGAAAACAATTGCTATCGGAAATAATGGACATAAATACAGGACAGCTGGCCACAAATGCTCGTAAGAATACGCAACTTTTTCTAATTTTTATCGTCATTAGCTGATCTAAAAATAATAAAAATTAAACAAAATCCAAGAAAATAATACTTACCAATATATATATGAACTTTATTTCATGTATTTATAAAACATTTAAGTGAATATATGTGAGTAAAAATTATAAAATTGTACCCACTCAACATGGTTTTTATTAAAAATGAATCCAATGGTCTAAAGGTTAATTTTGAATGTACTTATAATTATGAACATACCAGAAGTGGGGGCGGCGATGGTCCACCTAGGAACGGAACTCGTCCCCATCTCTTTATGAGTTCCCCTGCAAAGAGAATTCAGACCCGTTAGGGTAATGCTTCATTCAGTCTCATCGGTTTTACTTCATCACTCAACACATTAGAATACGGTTATATCGGCGTCAGACATATGGTAATGTCGAGGAAAAAAACCCAGTGGTTAGCTGACGGGGATCGATCCTAGACCGACTGCGCATCAGGCGAGCACTGTACCACTGGGCTATGCTGCCCGCCTTTTCCAGGACATGAAATGTTCAATCAAAGAACGTTTTTAGAAGAAATTGTTGTCTAAATGTAGACAGGTCATGGGAACAACAAAAGTAAAGTTGAGGAAAAATAAACCACCAAATTTTTGGCCTAAATTTCAAGGACATTTCCAGGTCACAATAAAAGTTACTGCTTTTTCCAGGACATTCCAGGCCTGGATTCTAAAATCACAGAATTCCAGGACATTCCAGGATTTCCAGGACGAGTAAGAACCCTGTTCATGAAGTAATGCCAAAATAATCACAAATGTTAAGATATTAAATAATATTAAATATTAATAATTAAAACTCAAATTGCACATAAAAATTAAATAATTTTTTTCATTTCCAAAACAAGGCTTATTTTTATTTTTATGTCAAGCCAAGTTGAAATTATACTGAGAAACAATACTTAATATGGAGGCAGGTACAAAGACAGATTCAATTATTTTTACTTTTTAACTTTTGACTTTCATTACAAGCAATTTACTTGCATAAAAGTTGTGTATGTTTGTCAGTGATATTCTTCCACTGTTTGCTACCTTTAACCCTATGTCTAGCCACATACCTAATTGCTGAAACCGCTCATCACAGCCACGTTTGACCAAAAGATTCATTGTGAAATAACCAGCACTGAACCATTGTGCCATCTCTTCAGGAGTAAATGGACCTAAAATACAAAGCAAAAAGTAGTCAGTTATCTCCCCTTCATAAACAAGTAATCTATTACCTCCCTTTCATTTGTCAAAGCATTATTATATATCAACCACACAACTTTTGTTTCATTTCAGCATATTAATAAACACACAAGTAAGCATTTACAGCTAATAAGATTGATTTGTTTAACATTTTGTCACATTTTGCCATCTCCAAATGGAAACACATAATTTAATCAATAGATCACAGGTATAGCAGAGATGCAAATACAGAAAGTTTTGCTACAGCCCCTTTTACTTTGTAAACATTTGATGGTGCATCTAGATCTTTGACACTAAAAGCTCTGATTGGGTAGATCATAACCTGAACAAAGACCTGGTTTAAAAGGGAGATAAACTGCAAAGTCTTGAAACAAAGATCTAAACCCACAATTCACAGACAAGTAAAGTAAAGTTTGTTTTATTTAGCGACGCCTCTAGAGCACACTAATTTTTTATCTTATCATCAGCTATTGGACATCAAACATATGATCATTCTGACACTTTTTTTTTTTTTAAAGAAACCCGCTGTCGTCACATAGGTTACTATTTTAAGACAGGCAGCAAGGTATCTTTTATTTGTGCTTCCCACAAGCAGGATAGCACAAACCATGGCCTTTTTTTAACAAGTGATTTACACCTACCCATTGAACCTGGCGGAGCACTCATTCAGGATTTGGAGGAGCACTCATTCAGAATATGGATTAAAACTCCCATGCCTCAACTGAGATCCGAACCCAGTACCTACCAGCCTGCAGACCGATGGCCTAACCACGATGCCAGTGAGGCAGACAAGTGTGCAACCATATCAGTTCCTACTTACCAAGTACCAAGAATGTTTCTTCATATGTTAACTATGAAGATTATGAGAGGCTTTACTCTATTTATCTCCCTGAGGAACGTGATTGAATTATTCCATTACTAGTTTCTACCTACCAAGCACCAGAAATGTTTGACAGGATAACAGTTTATTATGAAAATTAGAAATAAAACACTGCACCCTCAAGCCATAGGATTTCAAATTTCATGGGAAACACATTTTGGGTTCCGTGTCCTGAGATCATGGGAACCCATCGGAACCTGTTTTTAGGTTCCATGAAAACAAGTTATGGGAACCAATTTTGCAATGGATTGTCAAAATGCTAAGCAGGTTGGGTAATATGTTCGAATCTTGCCAACTGACTTGTTATTTTAAATGACGACAAATACAGGTTCCAATCTTGCCAAATGACTCGGTGACTGTGTTTTTATTTATTTTTATTTTACATCAAATGAAAGTTCCAATCCAGCCAACTGACTGTTCTGAGGCTTTGTGTCTATCCTTGAATAAACTAAATGTAGAGATTCATAATTTTCCATTATTATATATGTTAATAAGTTTAATGATTCCCAGAAGTTCTGAAAATCACCAAGTCCCAAACTGGCCATTTGCACCATCTCCGATATAGGCCTACACCGACTCACGGCGAGTGCTGAACGCAAGATACATCGATCTGTTTGCATTACGGCCAGTTCTGGGATGAAAAGGTTGAGTCGGCCAATGCTACCCGTGGAAAGAGACATGTCTTGAAAGTCAGTATTTTCGACACAGTCGCGTCCCTTCATCTCCCCTCCCCTCCACATTACATATGCATGATGTACTGACACAGCGACAGCTACATAAATGTAACAGTTTACGTCATTTCCGCCCTTAATAAATAGTGGAGCTTATTCGATTGTCACCTTCAGTACTCAAGTGCGTGTGTGGCATCGGCAATACATTTGTCGCTTCAGTGATAGTAATATAATATATTTTTATCATTTAGGTCCATAAATTTAATAGCGACACTACAAATAATTAGTGCCAGTGATTTTGGTTCAAATGTGCAATTTACATATGGATCAATTATTCTTTGGAGCAGATGCCATGATTTCAATGTCACAATTTGTGGTCGGGTTTGGTTTAAGCGCGTTGTCGAACTTCGAGTCGGGTTTACTCGAACACTGTGTATGGTGTATGGAAATCTAAAATCCGAATCGGGTGTCGTGATTGTGTTGAAAACTATCTCCAGTAGTTTTATATGAGATACATTATTTGTATAATATATATAAATTTTTTAATCAATATAATAATCATGGGAAATGAAATTTCGGTTCCGTGGTTTTGCCGACACGCTACCGGTAACGATCGTTACCGTGAAATCCGACGGCCTGACCCTGTGTATCTACTAAGCACCAGGAATGATAAACAGTTCACTATGAAAACTATGAGAGGGTGAAATGTCTTACACTGTGTATTTCCCAGAGGAATGCGGTAAAACCGTTACACTGCTAGTTCCTACCTACGGAGGACCAGGAATGATACAGTTTACTATGAAAACTAGGCGGGGTGTACTGTCTTACCATGTGTATCTTCCTTAAGATTACAATAAAATTATTGCACTGCCAATTTCTACCTACCGAGCACCAGGAATGATAAAACAGTTCACTATGAAAACTACGCGGGGGTGAAATGTCTTACCTTGTGTATCTCCCTGAGGATCGCGATAAAACCATTGCACAGTTAGTTCGACCGAGACTGGCGCTGTCTCTTCTTTCTTTACCGGACTATCCTCATTGCCAGATTCCTGAAACAACAACGTTTAGCAACTCAAGTCATTAACATATCACAATGTTAAAAGGACTAAATTTCTATCCTATAGGTTAGCTGTCACACAAGATGTGGAAAGGCATTTGAATATTTTTATATGTTTCTCAACTAAGGAACCATTTTTAAACTAGACTGTTTTAAGCTGCTACACGTAAGGACATGACAAATGGTTACGTAGAGGGTACTAAGGGTAAAAAGTACCTACCCTATAATTTGGGAAATTAATGGAAACATTTAAAAAAATGTTTTTAGAAAGCTTATATTAAAAGAGCTGCTCTTTAACATTTATCCCAGTACATGAAATGCAGTGTCCAACTTCATCATCATTATTGTTAACTGGCTTAACGTGTCCATGTACCACTAGGGTTTCAAACACGCCTATCCAGAGTCCGGCCTCTGATAGGATCGGGGGTCCGACTCAGGACGTCCAATTTCAAACCCACAACCACCAAGTAACAGCACTTAAAATCTGTTTGTTTTGTTTATTGACACCACTGGAGTACCCACCGATTGATTCATTATCGGCTATTGGATGTCAAACATTTGGTAATTCTGACACAGTCATCAGAGGAAACCCACTACATTTCACCTGATGCAGCAAGGGATCTTTAATAAATACTTTCCCACAGATAGGACAGCACATATCACATCCTTTGATATACCAGTTATGAGTTACAATCTGCTTGGTTTTTATTAGGTACCACAGGTCTCGCCACATGTCATAAGCGATAGCGGGCCCACCATCTCGTAAAACTAATTTCCAATATGGCTGCCATCCACTGCCAGCGATAGTAATATCCGCCATTCATTTATTTAGGCTGCCATCCAAAACAACAAGTCATGCCATCATCTTGAACTACCAGTGTACTAAGGTTGATCGTCGTTTACAAGACATTTTCGAAGTACTTGTACTTTGCAAATCTTCGGTACCATCCCTTCCTATAAGTGGAACCAGCTCTACCGATTCTCTCCATCTCTTTCCTGAATACTGGAGAGACCACTAGTTACCCACAAAGTATTTTCTGGCAGAAAGCCTGAATCCCTCTCCAGGTTTTGCTAACTTTAAGACTTACCTCTGATGTAACATTCGCCACAAGGTTTTCGGCTTCTTTCTCCAGCCTGTCAAGAACTTCCTTTTCCACCGGTTTGCTCAACACACTTTTGGCTTCTTTTCCCGTCTTACTCGGTGATCTGTCGCTTGTGTGTTTTTTATTTACTATAGGACTGTCAGATTTTGAATTCTCGGCAGACGGCTTTTTATGGTTTGGAGCCGTCTGCTTTTCTGGTTTCATTTTCTTCTTGTCCGTTTTCTTTGCTTCAGGTGGTGACACAGGTGTTTTGTCACCGACCTCAGAAGAACCATTCTCTTTAACAGGTTTTGGTTTTTTAGCACTTTCCTTTAAAAAAAAAAAAAAAAACAGCATGTATTAACTCAAACAAGTTAAACAGTAAAGGGAGGGCTGCATTCCTTTGGAAAAAGGTACAATTGTCAACAGGTGACAGACACTGAATTAGGAAAAGTATCAATGTCATTATGGTCATTAACCAAGAACTTATTGATTATAGAATATTTTTTTTTAAATGTTTTATTTAACAATGCACTCAACACATTTTATTTACGGTTATATGGTGTCAGACATATGGTTAAGGACCATACAGATATTGAGAGAGGAAAACCGCTGTCGCCACTTCATGGGTTACTCTTTCCGATTAGCAGCAAGGGATCTTTATTTGTACTTCCCACAGACAGGATAGCACAAACCATGGCCTTTGTTGAACCAGTTATGGATCACTGGTCGGTGTAAGTGGTTTACACCTACCCACTGAGCCTTGCGGAGGACTCACTCAGGGTTTGGAGTCGATATCTGGATTACAAATCCCATGCCTCGACTGGGATCCGAACCCAGTACCTACCAGCCTGTAGACTGATGGCTAACCACGACGCCGGTACCGTCAAGAAGAGGGCTGCATTCATTTAAGCTAATAAAGCTGATCTGACCCACGGCACTAACGATCGCCGGAAGTAGGGGTGCATAGTAGGTGGTTACAAGTGCCTCTTAACAATGCTAAAAAGTAGCTACTGAACACTTCCCGAAGTGGTCAGACTAAGCCCACAGCTAAAAGCTGATGGGGAATGGTAGGTGTGCGGCACAGACAGCCACATGAGACGAGCACCTGTCGTGGTTGGAGAGACAAGGACTGGGATGTGGAGGTGGACAGCAAAAGAAGTTGAAAGATCAGAGTTGCCAATCGGGAAGAAATGAGATAAAATTCAAAGGAGAGAAAGGAAAGGGATAAAAAATTTAAAAAATGTTTTTATCTAAATGCAAAACTTTAGAGTTAAACTGCAACATAAAAAGTTGATCCAATCGCCACAACTGGGAATGTAATAACTGTATTATGCCGTTTTACTTCATAAGTAATTTCATAAGTTTGTTTTCTTTAACAACATCACTAGAGCACATTATTATTATTATTATTAATCATTGGCTATTGGACGTCAAACTTTCAGCAATTGTCATAGTCTTGAAGAGGAAATCCACTATATTTTTCTATTAGTAGCAAGTGATCTTTTATATGCACCATCCCATTAAAATTAATATACATTATAACTACATGGGTGAAAGTTGAAAATTTTGAAAAACCTAAAAAAGATTCTGGGTGCTAGGGCTTCTTATGGTTCTAGGGCAAAGCCATGACCAAGGGGAAAATCCGGCAAAACTTTCTCCCATGTAATTATCGCAAAATGTACGGGGGGGGGGAGAAAGAGGGGCAGGCCCCCCTCCTCCTTAGATCCACCTCTGGTTCTTAATGAAAATAATAGAAAACAAAACATCACTAAACTCACTTTTCTCTGTTCTTTAGGAGCACCGTCTTTGGTTGCAGACTTTTCATCTGCATGTGAATCTTTATCTTTTGTTGACTTTTCCTCCTTGGAGGGCAACTTGTCCACTTTTCTTGATATGTTAACGGAATCTTTTTCTGGTGGCAAAACTGGTTTTTCTTCTCTGTCATTCTTTTCTTTATTGTCATCCTAACAACAGAACAAAAATGTTTTTTTAAATGTTTACGTAGTTAACGGTTACATTCTAAAATTAAGTTGCAAAACATTCTAGACAGATTTATAACACTAAAGGTTAATACATCAGCAGCTAAAAAAAATTAAAAAATACAATCTCATTAAAAATCAATTTTAAAATTTAATTTGCAGACGTGTATCTGCTATTTTTACAGTCGCACATTTACTGTTTTATTGGCTCCACTAACATGTCGCAAAAAACACAGTAGGGTTATCCCCTAAATCATGAGTAGCAGATGAGATGATCGTAAAACAGATCTGTCTGTTGTAAAAAGCCTACAACTGTCTCTTGGTTTTATTTCACCTGCTATGTATAAAAGACGGACTGCTTAATACTGGACGTCATTTCAAGCACTGTCAATGTAGTAAAGAACCTTTGTACACGTAGGTAACGCATCAGTGCCCAGATTTTCTAAGCTATCTTATCATTACCATATCGTAAAACCGTCGTAGGATATGGCAAGCGACACTGTGACATCATAGCTTACGATAGCTTCAAAAATCTGTAGCCTTGTTACACATATATAATTCAGATAAATGAAAACAAGGTTACCGAGGTAAAAAACCAAGGGAATCAACTTCTCGTTACCCGGCATTTTGAGATGTTATGCAGAGCCAAGTTCCATGAAGTGATCTTAGCACTAAGATCATCTTAGTGTATAAGGTAGCTATGCATTTAAGGTGATTCTAGGGATAAGATCGCTTTGTGGAACAAGGTC
The DNA here is from genome assembly GCA_016106625.1 of Dracogyra subfuscus. Lineage (NCBI taxonomy): Eukaryota > Metazoa > Mollusca > Gastropoda > Neomphalida > Peltospiridae > Dracogyra > Dracogyra subfuscus. The sequence continues at coordinate 10,495 of JAECMU010188109.1, forward strand.
CAGGATTGTGCTGGCTTCTGAGAATTGAAAAACTATGTGACCCATTTATCGGTTATGCAGTAATAAACATACACAACTTCACATACCTTGTTTAACTTCCTATTTATTGCACGAGTTTATTTTGCAGAAGAATATATACCTCGAGACCACTATGCAAAATAAACTTGTGCAATAAATAGGAAATGACAACAACATATGTAAAGTTCTGTATTTATTATATACCTTCTTTTGTGTGTTACGAAAATGGTTTTTAATTTAACGTCTTAACAACACTTTGTGAAATCTATGATCAAGACTCACATCACTGATTTGCTTAACGTTAAGAATTATACTCTGCTCTAAGGCAGTCTTGTGTAATGTTTCAACTATGATGTGACATAATTTGTAAATCATATATGACATCAGTAAATAAAAGGTGCTAACTGCAGTAAAAATAAAAAGGGAATTCCCCATTAAAAGTTCTGGTCCAGATTTCACATATGTGTAACACAAAATATATTTATTACACGGTTTGAAAATATCTTTATCACTATAGTAAGATTGAATAGGTATGTAATAAATCCAAGTAACCCATTTCATTTTTGCGTAACCCGTTATATCCAAGTAAATGTAGCGAAAATCAAAAATGGGTGATGCAAAGCTAGATCTGCGTGATCAATGTACAAACGAAACAATCATTCTCGCAATTTTCAGAGGACTGCTGTGTGCTTAACATGTCTGACACATATTTAATGACTTCAAGTCAGTTGTAACAAGCTGTCCACTGTTTTAATATCTTCAAATCGGTGCTAACAAATTTCCTGTTACCTAACATTTTGAGACATTGTCTCCTGTATGATTGATAGATATTTTAAGAATTTAATAAAACTTCAAAATCAGTTGTAACAAACTATCCACTGTTTTAATATTACATACCTTCAAATCTGTAGTAACAAACTTCCTGTTACCTAACATTTTGAGATAATGCTGCCTGTATATTAAACCGGTTTAAAATATTTCAAGTCAGTTGTAATAAGCTAACCACTGCATTAATATTACATACCTTCAAATCGGTGGTAACAAACTGACCACTAGCATCGAAGGTGCCCAGTCCATCCATATCTTCATCCCCAGTTACACTCCACTCTGGCACATCTATAATATGGAACAGAAAGAATGAGAGAAAGAAAAAATGTTTTATCTATGGTTATATGGCGTCAGACATATGGTTAAGGACCACAGAGATATTGAGAGAGGACACCCGCTGTCGCCACTTCATGGACTACTCTTTCCGATTAGCAGCAAGGAATCTTTTATATGCACCATCTCACAGACAGGATAGCACATACCACGGCCTTTGATATACAAGTCGTGGTGCACTGGCTGTGATGAAAAATAAGAAAGAATGATTAACATTCCACCACTGACCTCGCTGCTGGCGTCGTGGTTAAGCCATCGGACATAAAGCTGGTGGGTACTGTGTTCGCAGCCCGGTACCAGCTCACACTCAGAGCGAGTTTAACAACTCAATGGGTAGGTGTAAAATGAAAAGACAACCCTCCAACATGAAACATAGGTTAATGGAACTCTGTTGACCATCACACATATGATGAATATTTATGAGTATGTAATTAAAAAAGAAAATTTTAACTCAAATGCTGCAAACTACACTGGTTCAGACAAATAATGGTATGGTGATTAAAAAAAAAGCAAAGAATTGGACAAAATACCTACGGTCACCAATGTTTATTTTATCCTCATAGAGTTATCAAACTCCACTAAAAAAAACACCCATCCAATTTATTTCTATTGCATGTGTGTGGTTGCCTTAAAACACACAATAACCGTAACCTGTGTATAAATTTTTTAGGTTATTGATTCATTCCAGAATATATCAGTATTATATCGTCAGTTAAATGTGTTGTTTTTCTTCCCGTTCCTTTTCATAACAAAAAATCTGACTGGTAGGTTTTCAGTGGAAGTCAGTATATATTAAGCCTATCGGCCAATCCCCAACCAGCATTTTAACTGGGAATAAATATTGTTTAAACCAGCTGTGAGAATGAAGAAAAAATGGGGTGAAAAACTAATGAATAGTTTACAGTTTGTTTTCTTTAATGACACCACTAGAGCATATTTGATTTATTATCATCTATTGGATGTCAAACATTTGGTAATTCTGACATATAGTGTTAGAGAGAAAACCCTAAATATTTTTCCATTAGTAGCAAGGGATCTTTTATATGCACAATCCTACAGACAGGATAGCAAATACCACAGCCTTTAATTTTCCAGTCGTGGTGCACTGGCTAGAACAAGAAATAGCCCAATGTGCCCACTGACAGAGATCGATCCTAAACTGACTGTGCGCCAGTTAGCACTTGTTCAAGTGATGAAGGAAGGAAACGTTTTATTTAACGATGCACTCAACACATTTTATTTACGGTTATATGGCATCAGACATATGGTTAAGGGCAATACAGATATTGAAGGATGACCCCTGCTGTCACCACTTCATGACCTAATCTTTTCGATTAGCATCAAGGGATCTTTTGTATGCACCATCCCATACAGGATAGCACATACCATGGCCTTTGATGTACCAGTCGTGGTGCACTGGCTGGATCGAGAAATAGCCCAATGGGCCCAATGACAGGGATTGATCCCAATCTGACTGCACATCAAGCAGGCACTTTACCACTGGCAAGTCTCGCCTTGCAAAAGTGATGAAGTAAAGGTTTCAAGATGATCAAATTCTGAGACGTAAATGCACTAAAATAGAATCAGACCAATAAATACATAGATCTTTAATGCAGGGTTTGAACTTAACAGTCGCCCGATCACCCCTGGCGACAGAAAACAATGACGGAAAACCCACAGTAAGGATACCCTATTACCCGCCTGGCGACAGATTAAAAAAAAAATAATCTTGTTTTGTCTTATTGCAATTTTGGGTGGGTTTTTTAAATATTATTTTGGCAAGTGAAAATAGATTTGGGCAAGTGAAAGTGCTGTTATCACTTGCCCGGGTGGCAACTCAAAAACAAAGTTAAGCGCAGACACTGTAATGGCTAATGCTTTCATGTCCTCTGCTTTACTTTAAATGGTCTAACAATAACAATACATATTTAAACACTATCAGTTTCATCACAATTTATGTCCAACATTTCTGAAGCATGCCACTGCCTACGTCATTAAATGGCTATTCCCACGTAAAACTGGATATTACACAGCTCGCAGAGCATTGCAATCCCCTAACATCTGCAGATGGCAGCTGTCGAAATGATGGATATAAACTATGACAAATTTTCTCAGGGCTTGAACTTAAGAATTAGATACCTATACAGCAATTTTGAAACAAGTTTTGCCATAAGTAAAATGCTGAACAACATCAATTTTGAACCCGCCAATGGCAATTTTAAATGTGTAACCTTTGTAACAAATATAAAAACCAAAAATGGCCAATTCAACCAACAGCAATAATTTTTATCTATCGGCAAAAAACTACCATCGGTGAGGATCCTGGCCGACGGCAAATCATATTGCAACAACGGCAATTGCTGTCGGTAAGTTCGAGCCCTGTGTTTCATATAGTGCAATACATATTTAAATATTAACCATCTGTATCCCAGGATTCAGTGCTCCTGCTCGTCCTAGGATTCACAGATTTGTCGTCTGGGTCACCACGCATTCTCTCTTTATACTGACCATTTATCTTTCTGTCTTGATCAAACCCTGCCCGATAGTTGGGATCCCGCCAACTGCCTTTAGCTCCTGAAAAATATCAAAATCTAAACATTGATGTCTTTTGCATATTTATTAAATATTTACCCCAAAAAATGTATATCGTTGACTGCAATACTAAAAACGTCTATTGTTAATGACAAAACATCTATTGTTAACCGGAATACCAAAACGTATATTGTTAACTGGAATACCAAAAATGGTTATTGTTAACTGCAAAACTAAAAATGTCTATTGTTAACTGCAATACCAAAAATGTCCATTGTTAACTGCAATACCAAAAACGTCTATTGTCAACTGCAATACCAAAAACGTCTATTATCAACTGCAATACTAAAAACGTATATTGTTAATTGGAATACTAAAAACATCTATTGTTAACTGCAAAACTAAAATCATTTATTAACTGGAATACTAAAAATGCCTACTCACCCCATCTGTCTTTGACTCCCACACGCCTCCAGTCTCCATCATCATCTTCATCCTTTTCCCGCCAGTTCTCGTTGCTTAAAGACCGCGTGTATTCCCTACAAACTGGCGGGATTCCATCGTCTTGACTTCTTGATGGAAAACCTCGGTCGAACTTTTTACCACTGAAAATTACAGTAACAAGTTTTCATTGGGTATTGTACTTGATCGAAGTGTAATTTGTTTTGATTTTACATCAGGAATAAGATATTGAAGTATATATTTGTTTTCTTAATATGGAGAACAGTTTCTTTCACTATATTATAATTTACTTCGTCTTTAACACTGACAAAACTAAAACAATATTAGGGAAAATGCAGTACAAAACACAACTGGAATTTTTTATATTACTTTTTTTCATTGACAAAACTTTAATTATACAAACTGTTTTGCTTAATGACACCATCACTGGCTATAGGACATCCAACATTTAGTAATTTTGACAATCTTCAAAGCAAACCTGTTAAGATTTTTTCACAAGCAGAACAGCACATATCACATCCTTTGAAATAACAGAAATGGTCATTGAATAAGAAAAACCTCAATGAGTTACACTCCTATCAAAACAACCTCCATCAAAGGAACAAAATGCCCGAAAAGTAAAACATTAATTTTAAAATACAGAATACGTTCAGACCAAATATGAAAAAAATTATAATGTTGAAATAGCAAAGTATACTCACACTTCTTCCCAACCATCTTTATTTGTTCGTGGAGGTGGTCGGCCAAATCCCCCTCCCATATCCCCGTTCTCCAGCGACACTTTTCGTAACATGAACCCCTCACCGCGGCCTCGACCTGCAGATAAAACACATTACATAATGTAGACGCAGCATTTTCAGTTTCTATTGTATTAATAAATCTAAAGACAGGCCCTAATCTAGAATTGAAAAAGTAGAAGTGATTTCTCTCTTCCAAAGAGAAACGGGAGAAGTGCAGGGTACGAAGTTAAGGGTCGCCTGGTCGCCCGTGGCGAGTGAAAATGGCGTCGGGCAAATCGAAACCTTATCACGTGTCGCCCGCCTGGCGACCCAAAATTTCTGCGTATTATGTTAGGTATAAAATGCAAATTACTAGTTGATCAGGGAGTTTAATTTGTATTTATTGTTTCAACTGGTTTCCTGTTACTGTTACTGTGCTATCAAACTCATATAGGTTATAATAGCGACCACTTCCCCAGTCTATCGGATGCTCCAAAACCATTTGAAATGTCTCGACCAGTCGGCCCGTAATATTCGTAGGCTCAATCGGAACACCTCGGACATGTCCATCTTTAGTCACAATCGGAATAAATAGTCGCATTTCGCTACGCTATGATTTGCAGAGAGACAGACAGGTTTTCAGGGCTCGCGCTGTCGGTAGCCAAATTAGGCTAATTTTTATAAAAAATGGCTAATAACATTTGCAAGTGGCTAAAATTTTGGCTAAGCCATTTTCTGTCTTCTGATGTGAACAAACGGTTACATAATCTATTCGACACCTCAAACATAATACTACCAAATATTCAATTAGCGTAATAGCGATCTCACGACTGGTAACGAGAAATGGTGTCATGCAGAATACAGCGTAGGCCTTACAATGTTTGCATATTTTAATAATCACGGCTATTAATTTTAACGGCATGTATTCAACATGTATGACAGCAATGTCTTAAAGATATGTAACTTGTTATTTTTACTTTGTAAAATCTATGAGCCAAAGTTATAAAAACAGAGTGACAATGCGTGTCAATTTGAACACATGCTAGTTCAGGGCCGAAAAACATGCAAGCCCTCTTAAAGTCTGAGTTCAGCCAGACAGAGTGAAAACAAAACACTCATTAGACTGGTTTGTGCGCTTCACGTTAAACCAAATGGACACGACGAACACCAATCAAATACTGTAGATCCTGAAATTAATGCGTCCCTAAATTAATGCGAGTCACGGTGGTCAGACATTAATGCGACATGAAATTAATGCGAGTGGCCTCCCTTTGAAATAACGTTTTTTCATCACAATGCTTTGAAAAATAAATAAATAAAAAATTATAGTGCAATATTAATGTTTGCAAAATGAAGTAACTCTTAATTCGAAATGACACGTGCATTTAGCTATCACTTCCTTT
>JAECMU010188185.1:0-15209 GCA_016106625.1 Dracogyra subfuscus
CCACAACTGGTGTAACAAACACCTTGGTACGTACACTTGCCTGTAGGATGGTGTATATATCAGGGGTGGGAATTCTCCTCGGATCAGCTGCTTTCCTCTCATGAAACATAAGAGTTTCCTTGCATTTTAATCATCCTTTCCTCCAAAATGTGTCAGATGGCACAGATTTTAACATAGGATTTCGAGAATTTCCGGGACCCCTTGATTTCCTTTTTTTTTTTTTCCCCACAGTTCACCAATTCCCTCCCCTTATATAAAAGATTGCTGCTAACTGAAAAGAGTAACCCATAGAGTGGTGGCAGCAGGATTCATTATCATCAGTCGTCTGTAACCATACAACCATAATTAAAATAAATGTGTTGAGTGTATTTCTTCCTTTCTTTTTGTTTCTTCACAGAACTGTGATGTTATTAAACTTTACTGCCTACACGTAGCATTCCAGTTTAATGTTTCAACAAAAAACAAACAGCATATTTAAGAATAACTTAAATCAGTTCTTTATCTATGAAACATTTCACAAAAGCCTTTGATAGAACATTAAAAACTTTGGTAACACGATATATAGGCACATGAAGCTCAGCTTGGATACAATAAACCAGCAATGAAACAACAAAATGAATGAGAAAACAACAACTTTAAAATGTTTAGGCAGGTGCTTTTGCAATCAAAATTAATAATGCAAGACATAGAAAAGTGGATGTCCCATTGAATGCTATGGGACATAATTATGTGATAATATCAAAGCTTGTGTATAGATTGCTCTGCAATTAATATATGCTACTACATGGTTATATTTGATCAAATATTAGTTTTTTCTGACAACATTTGGCACATCAATGATGTCGGTAGTGCGCTCGTCTGAAGTGCTTGCATTGAATCACCTCTGTAGACCCAATCTCTGATTTAGTTTATTCCTGTTCCAACCAGGTTGGTTGGTTTGTTTAACGACGCACTCAACACATAATAAGTACGGTTATATCGGTGTCGGACATATGATTATGTCGAGAAAAAAACCCCGTGGTTAGCTGACGGGGATCGATCCTAGACCGACTGCGCATCAGGCCTGTCCCAATCAATGCACCACATACTGATTTATCAAAAACCATAGTATGTGATGTCCTGTCTGTGGGAAAGTGAATATAAAAAGATTCCTTGCTACCAAGAGAAAAATGTAGCGGGTTTCCTCTTAAAACTGTATACAGTATGTCATTGCCTCTGCTTTACTAAATGTTTGACATCCAATAGCAAAGTACCAATAAATCAAGGTGCTCTAGTGGTGTCATTAAATAACACACTTTAACTTTATCAATGATGTCATTTTTTTTTTCTTACGCATTAATTTATTTCACACATGAAATCATTTTAACATTGCCTCTACTTTACTAAACTTAATCATAGTAAACATATTATTTCAAAGACTTTCTTTACTAAACTTAATCATAGTAAACATATTATTTCAAAGACTTTCTTTACTAAACTTAATCATAGTAAACATATTATTTCAAAGACTTTCTTTACTAAACTTAATCACAGTAAACATATTATATTTCAAAGATTTTCTTCACCTAGGGTAGACATGATTAATATTGGGTTTGATTTATTATTATTTTTTGATTGCACAGGGGTACACACAGACACATGTTTTTAAAATAAAAGATATTTAAATAATATATATCAAATTCATTAATTAAAGTGGACAATGCAAATAAGTTGATTTTAACTCCAACCACTTATCTACTAATACATAAACTAAAATACTTATCAAACTAATACATAATGCAACAAATGAGGTGCATCTTAATGAATCACAAAACCTATTTACATGTATAATCCCTACAATTTATTCACAATTTGTGTATAGTATGTAAGTAATGATACGAAGGGGAAAAACCTGCTTCTGGATCACCTGGATTCAAAGATACATGTAAGCTTTGAAGGCATGACCAGTTCATAATTATACGCCCACAGTAAAAGCTAGTTGAGAATCACACGGTTGTAGCACAAATGGCCACAAGTGACAAATACCTGTTGCACTAAATGTTATCTACAGGTCCAATTTGTTTTTAGTATCTCTAAAGTTCAAAGCTCACAATTTTGTCCAAAATCTGCAAATTATCATGAAAGTCAAACTTGATCTGTAAGTCTATGTGATAAAACTATACACAAGGATCAAGGGCCATAACTCTGTTTAAAAACTGGGTAAATCATTGTGAAAGTCAATCTTGATCTGTAATTCTATAGGATAAAGTTATACACAAATATTCAGCTCAATACTGAGGCACTGCAAAAAAAAAACAGTCTAGAAAACTATGTGGGACAGACTGACAGACAGACAGATGGACAGATGGATGGACGAACAGAAGGACATAAACAAAACCTATGGTCCACTTAGACTGGTAGGGACTAATAAAACAACGGACATGAAAGCACAAAAGAGAGTTGCATTACATTTTACAGACAAGGACTGGGATGTTAAGATGGAAGGTAAAAGAAATTGAAAGACAATACTTTAATACTGTGAGAATAAATGGACCAAAGAATGTGACAGGAGAGTAAATGTGAATAGTTCAACAACTGGTACACTGTCAGACAGATATAATGGGGGAAACAAATGTCTATTAACATACAGGTGAGAACCAAGTTACAAAGTGGTGAAATTTATCACAGCTTAATATATATATATAAACTATTCATGCGAACATCCTATAAAACCTGAGAATACACAACAAAGCTATCACAGTAACGGACGGAATATTTTAAAATATACATATCAGTAATTACATATTTTATAATAAAAATTAACACATTACAGTTTAGATCTTTATAAATTACAATGCCACATAAATAGTTTGTTGCTACATACTAAATAAATGACCAGTAAAGCAAAGGCAAATACAACAATACACACTCATCCACTAACCAACAGAAAACTTGTAACAAGCAAGAAGAATAGTATATCCAACATTAATTTTATATCAGTCTACAAAATTTGCAGATTTATTTCTCATCACCAAATATGTAGCAAAACATTCAACTCATAGCCACATCTCCATAACATAAATAGTCACATAACAGGGAAGAAAAGAGAAGAATAAATCGTTACGGGTTAAATTTACAAAAAGATTCTGATTTCATGGTCAAATGGATTTGCCAGAAGTATGGGAATGTTTTAAAATATAGAATTCTGGAATGTTATTTTTAGTATTAAAACACATTACATTATAAACACATTACATTATAAACACATATACTGATTACTTCAATGAGGTAGTAAAGCAAAACAAAGATTTTATCTGGGCAGTATGTTTTGTTCAGGTATAGTTTAAATGTATTATTATTACCCATATGTTTAAAAATATCTTGGTACATATCAAAATGATACATCCCACTAGAACACCAAGTGGGAAGAAACACTTCGAAATCACATGATGATGTCATCGAGAGTTGAGTGATATAAATTAAGATTCATTATAGGTAATAAATAGGTAATTAAACTCGCTACCATTTAGTATCATGTTTATATCCTTTGTGAAATAATTTTCATTGTCACTTGCTACAGCTCGTCAAATTGAAAATTATTTCATTCGGGACATAAACATGATATGAAATGGATGCTGGTTTAATATCCTATAATTCAAAATGAACATTATAAAAAGGTATCTATCTCAGAAACTAAGATCTGCGGCTTTGAGAAAGTAACATCATAATTTTTGTTTGAATAGTGTCATCAATCCAACTTACATAACATTGATTGAATGGAACACATTTTATTACTTTTTAAAAACATATGGATTAGGCGCAAGTGTTGCAACATACTAAGCCTTCTCCATACACTATATATAATAAACAGTTGATGCTTTTTGCCATTTTATTTAATTAAACTATACTGACCATATGTTTAGCTCTCACTCGGCCCAATGAGTTCACAATGACTTTAATCTTCAAATACAAGTCATGTCCATGGCAATAACAACTGTATATTGCTAAGAACCGAGTTTGAATACATGTCTTAACCATGGCAATAACAAGAGTACTGTGCTCAGAACTTAGTTTGAATTAAAGTCATGTCCATGACAATAACCACTGTACATTGCTCAGAATTGAGTTTGAATGAAAGTCATTACAATGACAATAACCACTGTACATTGCTTAAAACCGAGTTTGAATACAAGTCCTGACCATGGCAATGACTACTGTACATTACTCAGAATAGAGTTTGAATACATGTCATCAAGTGAGAACGAGGAAGTATATAATATAAATAATGCTTAATATTGGTAACGGAAGGCTGTGTGCTACTGTGGAAGATTTCTTAATCATAGATGCTCTCAGGTGACATGTTAGGATATTTTTAATCTGTTATATTTATCATTTTGAAACATGGCGTGAGTGTAACTAGCAGTAATTTTCAAGCATTTCTAAATCATTTGTAAACAGCTTTGTGTGACAGTGAATGAACAGGCCAGTTGGGTAAAAGTTTTCAGACGTTTTTATGCTAGACAGTAATTAAGAAGTCCTTCTAAGTGGGCTTCATTTGTATTTGTATTTTAAACAGAACCAGGCTTGGGATTTTTGAAGCTTAACTTAGTGTTATGAAATCGTAAAATCATCATAGGCTATGACATCACTACAACACACACTACAGTGACGTCATAGCTTATGATAGTTTTTCAATTTTATAGTAATAAGATACATGTAGCTTTGAAAATATGGGCCTTGAATCCTAGATCCAAATGATCCACCACACACCAGCTTTCTCTATATTGGCAACTCATAATGAAATGCCAATATGCTTTATTCAAAACTGTTGCTAAATATGTTTAAAGATAAATCATTTTAACAGAAAAATATAAAGCACAACACAAATAATGCAACAACAACAAAATCGCATAATTTAAAATATTTCGCATAAATATTAGAAGAAATATATATATATATATTTGTATTTTTTACTTACTTTTTCATATTATATAAGTACTTTTTCAATAAATTTATTTAACAATTTTAAACAATACCTAGGCACTGTAACAACAAATGGTTTTATATATAATGGGACTAAATTTTATAGGATCCATAAAAACTAAAAACATTTTCTTCCAAATAAGATATAAATATGTATATTTAAATACAACAATATTTAAATATAAATATAATATTAAAAATACTGTGATGATAGACAAACTACTGAGTATCAGTGAACAATTATTGAATTTGGATAAATACTGAGTATCAGTGAACAATTATTGAATTTGGATAAATATTAATGAATATTAACACAGCTGTTAATTATTCAGTAATAAAACTAAGCTGAAAATCTATATTCTAAAAACAAGTGTAGATATTTTAAACAAATCTAAAACAAATCTATAAAATATATGTGATTGTGTCTGCTAAAAAAAAGAAGTTCAGATGTAGCATTATGTCAGTCACAGAAAAATACTTAAAAGGACATCATGTGGAATTTAAATGTGAGACAAATCCTGGTACATGTTTCTTGAAAATATTATGCAATATTAATTAATTATCAGGGCTTCTAGAATTTTATAAAATCCACTAGCCATGGGATCAGTGATTTTAAAAGTGTACTAGGCATGATTAAATGTTCACTAGCCCTACTTTAAATAAATACAATTTTAGTTTTACTAATAGTAATAATCAAATGTCACCTCAAGTGAGAGATTGAGCTTTAAAAAAAACTTAAATTGAGGTGGAAAGAGGAGGAAGTATTGTCATATTTGCTAAATATGTAAATGCTGCATTAGACAAGGTTTTTTTTCCTCACTAGCCATTGGGCTAGTTATAGTAATTATTTACTAACCCAAAACTGAATATCACTAGCCATGGGAGTGGGGCTACCATAATCTAGAAGCCCTGATTATATTACATTAAAAACAATGTATGTTTCTGTTTATTACATTTTAAATTTTATAATCTGAAGAACTATAACTTAAAAAAAAAAAAAAAAACAATTCACATCTCAAGATTCCAGGTGTCATATGAATCGTTGTGTCCTAACATGTATACACAGTACTCATAGCCACAGGTTATATAAAATGTAAAAAAATATTGTCTCTTTTTTTTCATTTGTGCGTTACAATGTCATAAATACTATAAATTATTTTTAAATTTAAGAATAAGATTTGGAAACTGTACCACAAAATAATTAAAAGTTAACTGTCCAAATACCTATCATGAGACACTGTTTTCACTTACAGTTTAACAGAAAGGACAAATTCAAAGAATAAATGTTTTCTCCCTTTTTACCAGGAATTACAAATGTGTTTATCTCTACTTTTTTCAAAAGTAATATAGCTATTACTAGTTAAACAATTAATCAGGTTCTTTTTAATGAAGTCAAGTATAATACACACCTTTTGGTCTTTTTAAAGGGGGAGGGGTAAAATGTATAAAATGCACACACAAAAAAGTAATAGTAAAATAAATAAATAAATAAATAAATAACTTGGTTTGATTAAAATTGCATTTTCAACAATTTCCAGCAGTGTTTTAATGTGTAAAACAAAGTATAATAAAACTATAGAAAACTTGGAGTGTTTTCTCTTTTATAAATGCATTACCTGTCCTCAAAAGTACACCTCCCCCCCCCCCCTCCCCACACACACACATGCAAGTGGTCTGGTCCTAACATCCCAACAGCTAATTCCCATGGATGGCCTAAAATTATTCACTGTATGCTCCCTGTAGTTCCGGTCATGTGATTTCAACTTCCTTCTTTTCCTTTGGCTTATCTGGTTCTTCGGAGAGGTGCACTTGTGAGAATACGTAATGTGAAAAGAAATAGATATTATGAGGCCACCACCATTTGTTTTGATTATAAATTCAAGAAAGGTTTAGCAGCTGAACGATATTCATTATGAATATTTTATAAATATTCTGTGGGAAATTATCTGGATTAGATGCATGCATCCACTTCTATCAAGTAACAAAGACCATCTTGGCTATGTATCTATCCTAATGCACTATACATCTTCTGGTTTAGACAAAGGTCTCAGTTATATGTATTTATAAAATCAGTCAAGGGCCAAATATATACAGCCTGTTTTTCTTAAAAGCAGGTGTTTAAGAAATGTAAATGTATGTAATTACATGTATGTATTTCTTTCATAAATCTCAGTGGAGGATCCAGAAAATCCATTTAGGGGGGTCCCAATGACATGAGATGGAATGCCAAGGGAACTTTGGGGGATTTTTGGAGTGGGATCATAAAGAAAAGAAGAGAATTAATATATAATAAAATTATAGCTAAAAAAATAAAGAGGGGGCCTGGGCCCCTGGGACCCCACTAGATCCATCTCTGAATTTCATACAGTACTCATGACCATCTAGAAACATCTATATACCAGATGTAAAATATCTGTATTAAAGTGATCAGTGAAGAGAAGATAAAAGAAAGTCAGCAGCACGAAGATATCACAAGCATGGTGTAATCCAAATGAACAATAATAATAGTTGAAAATACATTCTTTTTAGATAAAAACCTTTGACACATCAAACATTCTTCAAAAGTTCAAAGATTGGAGGAGTTGCCAGACTGGGAAAAATAATTACATGAATTCAAAGAAGGGAAGGGTAAGGAATGGAATAAACAATAAAAAAAGACTTTTGGCTTAAAATGTTCAGTAAGCAGGTAGAAATAATCAATTATATGCAGGCAGTGAGATAGAAATAAAAAGGCTTCCGTGTTAAAATGCTGAATCAGCAGGTAAAATCAATGGGTATAGTAAACTAAATGCATTGATAGGATCTCGCTAAAGGCACAAGGTGGGGTTTAATCTTCATCAACGTCCTGTCTGATGCTGTCCAGAAACGACACGCCTCTTTCAGCCATCTTTGTGTGCTGGTCATCGTAAATCTTCTTCTTCTCCTGCAAAACCAGCACTATTCAGTTAATATTTAAGGTATATGTGCCTAAATCATAGAAAAAAGTTCCTGTGCATATATTCAAAAAGGTCCAGTGGTACAGTGCCCGCCTGATGCGCGGTCGGTCTAGGATCGATCTCCATCAGCTAACCATTGGGGTTTTTTCTCGACATAACCATATGTCCGATGCCGATATAACTGTACTTATAATGTGTTGAGTGCGTTGTGAAACAAAAACAAAAAAACAAAAACATATTCAAAAAGTATATATTTTCAAAATATTATTTATTGGTCATTCGTAAACATTATAAGATGTTAAAAGTTTCCACAATTAATCATTAAGGTGTGTCCACATGAATCATAAGTGTCAACCATTTAAACATTTTACAGTTGGTCTGAGCCATTTTATTCAATGCACAGACATTTTTTTCTATAATCATGTTAAAATATATCCATTTAGGGCACCTATAAACATTAGAAACAAAAACACATAGTTGTCAACTAAATATTTCATGTTAAAATACCTATTAATGGCACCTACGAACATTAGAAACAAAAAAAAACATCAGATGTGTCAACAAAATATTTCATGTATCATTTTGTCAAAGCAAATAACATACAATGTTGAACAGAGGTCGAAGGTTAAGTGTAAAAAAGCAGAGTGGTTGTTTTTGCTAATGCTAATGTAAGAAAAACAATCTTTAACCAGTGATGTTATTTAATCTGCTAAACATTGGTATCACCTGACAACTTCAGCTTTGTTTAAAACAATTAAGAAGAACTTTAACATCTCAAGTCCGAACAACATTGTTAACAACTACCACAAATTATTCTCCTTCCTTTAATTACCTACATTTTGTCCAGACAGAAATCTTTAAAAAAAACACATTACGATAACACAGATTCCACATACTAGATGATAACTATGTCACCTATATTGACTTTGATAAGATGACTTTATCATAGTTATAGCAATGTGGTTTGGACTTTTATCAATTACTTAAAGACACACATTACAAACCTTCAATACAGGTGAAAGAGGCCTTGCCTCTTCCTTTTTCTTTTCTTCTGAAGAATCATCCTGCAAAATATTGACAAAATTTAACAGAAACAAAAATGGAACAGAATATTTATTTAATGACACCTCAGCACATTTTGAATTATGGCTACTTGGTGGCTAACATACACTCGTTTCAACACTTAGAGGGAGGGAGGGAGGGAGAGAGAGAGAGAGAGAGAGAGAGAGAGAGAGAGAGAGAGAGAGAGAGAGAGAGAGAGAGAGAGAGAAAGAGAGAGAGAGAGAGAGAGAGAGCGAGCAAGAGAGAGAGACAGAGAGAGCAAGAGAGAGAGAGAGAGACAGAGAACGAGAGAGAGAGAGAGAGAGAGAACAAGAGAGAGAGAGAGAGAGAGAGAGAACAAGAGAGAGAGAGAGAGAGAGATCAAGGAACTTTTGCTGCCACATAGGGTACTACATGTACTACCGAAAAGTAAGGGCAAGTAACCTTTTTTGGCACTTTTCCATAAAAGGGTTCTTAGCAAAGATTGACAGGTGACTTATTTTTAAATATACACGACTCAAAAATATACAAAAGAAAAATATATAATGCTGTAAAATTAAAACTCATTAATAAAAAAAGTCATATGAATGGATGCAAAAAGAGTCTGTGAAGTGTTATTTTAAATGTTTAACAATGACAAAGTTAAGAAATGGTTAAAAAAAATAAAAAATTATTTAATGACACCACAAAAGCACACTTCTTCATCAAATCATTAGATACTGAATATCAAACATTTGATATTCAGTTTTAGAGGAAACCTGCTTAATTTTTCCATTAGCAGCCAGGGATTATTAATAAGCACTTTCCAACAAACAGGACAGCACATATTACAGCATTTTATATAACAGTTGTGGAGCACTGGATGGGAGGTGGGGAGGGTCAATCAATCAATCAGAAGATAGGACCACCGAGGATAATGTTAAAGTTTGTTTTGTTTGTCAACACCACTAGAGCACACTGATTCATTAATCATCAGTTATTAAATGTCAAACATTTGATAACATTGACATATAGGTTTAGAGTTTATTTTGTTTAACGACACCACTAGAGCACATTGATTTACTAATATCAGCTATTGGATGCTAAACATTTGGTAATTTTGACACAGTCTTAGAAAGGAAACCCACAACAATTTTTCATTAGTAGCAAGGAATCTTTTTATATGCACCATCCCACAGACAGGATAGTAGATACTACGGCCTTTGATATACCAGTCGTGGTGCACTGGGTGGAATGAGAAATAGCCCAATGGGCCTACTGATGGGGATCGAGTTAGATCATTCATCAAGCAAGCACTTTTACTATGGGAGTTTACATCCTTCCTACGACCACGGAGGAGAATTCAATCCCATCATAAAACATCCCAGGAAAGCACTCTTCAGACTAATCTAGATCCCACCCCGGTAAAAAGAATGGACAGCCAGAAAGGACTATAATTTTTAATACCTTATCGTTCATCCATCCCTGGTCTCTCTGTACACCTGGACGTTCTTCCTCAATGGCATCGAGATGTCTTCCTCTACAAATAAACAACAAGATATGTAACTATAAACATGGACAATTCATAATACAAACACTTTAGTTTTTAAAGTCTTCTATGGGCTCATTCAATAATAGGAGAAAAAATGGAGTGTTTTCTTTTTAAATAATACATCACATGACCTCAAAGAAAGAAAGAAATGATTTATTTTACGACACACTCAACACATTTTATTTACGGTTATATGGTGTCAGGACCTCAAACAAAGGCATATTCCCCTAGGAATATTAGTCTGGTCCAAACATCTTAACAGCCAATGGGATTACTTCAAAATCTTCCAATGAGTGAAGCAGAAAAGCAAAACATAATACTCTCAGTTATGGAATGCACATGCTGCATTCAACATACACGGCAAAAGGTGTTATGCTGAATGGCTCCATTCTTTTAGTTTTAGGTTTTAGTAATTATATTAAAGTTTTAAAAAAACCCACACATACACCTCCCTATTCTGCTTAAGCAAAGTTTAGTTTTTTTCATTACATTTTTCACAGGAGTATGTCTTGAGCCTACTCTCTGGACATCTGAAGATTAAAGCAAACAAACAAGAACTGACAAAGGCATAATCACACTAGTTGTTTGCTTTTAACAAATAGGGTGGGTTTTTTTTTGGGGGGGACATAGCCCAGTGGTACAGTGCTAGCTCAATGCGTGGTCAGTGTGAGATCAATCCCCAATAGTGGCCCCATTATGCTATTTCTCATTCCAGCCACGACTTGTATATCAAAGGCCATAGTATGTACTACCCTGTCTGTGGGATGGTGCATATAAAAAAATGCCTTGCTGCTAATGAAAAAGAGTAGCCCATAAAGTGGTGACAGAGGGTTTCTTCTCTCACTATCTGTGTGGTCCTTAACCATACATCTGATGCCAAATAACTGTAAATAAAATGTGTTGAGTGCATCATTAAATAAAATATTTCTTTCTTTGAAAACTGTTTTTATATATATACTTTTTTTTATTTTAAACTGACCTCCTTCTGACTAATATACAAAAACTCTCACCCTTGTCTGTACTGGTTGTGGAGCAAAGAAAAGCTGCTCTCTGGATTGGCCAATTCTCGTTCACATGCTCGCAAGAAATCTGCTACCATGCTTTGCTCATATTCCTCTGCCAGATACAATGGTGTGCGACCAAAGTTGTCTTCTGCATCCAGCCGTCCATGATTGGCAACCAGCCACTTCACACAATATGCATGACCCCTGAAACAAATGAGAACCATGAGTAAGTTATTAATGTTTTAAAAATAAACACAATGTTTGTCATAAAATATTGACCAGGGCATCGTTTAACGAAGTGATCTTAGCTCTAAGATTGCCGTAAGTGTGTATCTACCTTATGCACTAAAGATGATCTTAGCGCTAAGATTGCCGTAAGTGTGTATCTACCTTATGCACTAAAGGTGATCTTAGCTCTAAGATTGCCATAAGTGTGTATCTACCTTATGCACTAAAGATGATCTTAGTGCTAAGATCGCTTTGTAAAACGGGGCCCAGGTCTTTTGGGAATGTGTATAAAACATATTTTTTGGCTCAAAGGTGAAATTTGTTTTTAAAGGAATGGACCCTAGATAATTGACAGTAAAATATTTTCAACTATTACAGGTAACTTCAATTATCAAGTTAGGCGAATCTAATGTATTTTTGGTAATCCTGAATTTTATGTGTAGCAGAAAGAACATATAAACCTCAAAACCTAGGGCCAGTGACTTTTAATATGGAATATAAATAGCTTTAAACGACTCATTCTCTGACAGCTAGATGTACAGTGAAACCCTTTTAAAGCGGACACCATTAGGACCAAGACAAATGTCCGGTTTTAAGAGCGATCCAGTTTAGAGAGGTTATGTTCTGTCCTGGTTTTTTAAAAAGGGATTCTGTAAAATGTCTGGTTTTGAGGGAATTTGGTTTACAGAGGGTCTGGTCTTGAGAGGCTTCTTTGTAGTTTGATTCATAACGAGGAACTGACACAACTGAATATGGCATGTAAAAAGGTTTAAAAATTCACTTTCTGAATGCAAGATTCAACTGTTCATGGAATATTCAATACTGCAGTAAGATCAAACTCAGGATGTAAAATGGTCTAAAAGACTCACCCTTTGGCAGCAAGATGCAATGCTGTCTGCTTATCAATAGTCTCCTTTGTGATTGAAGCCCCCATTGCAGCCAAGACCTGTAAAAAGACAAGTGATTCAGGTGTTATAGTATTGATCATTGGACCAAACCAATACATGTACAATAAATCATGGAACCTTTTTAAAACAATAACTAAATTTATATTTAATATAAAAATAAGTCTCTGTTTAAATACACATAGAAAAAGGTCTCATCAGCTAAATGATTACGAGAAAAAATTATATTAAAAAACCCCAAAACAACAACTAATGCTAACATTTTTAATGAAGTATCTTTTATAAACATTAACCCCAAAAAACTAATAGAAATGACATGTTTTATTTGTTATTTTTATAATTGGAAAACTGATACACAGTAATTATTTACCACCATATCCTGTAAATGGTATACATTTAACACTGTTCCATTATGCTGCTATATTCAATGTTTCCAAATAAATTAAATTGGCTAGAAATCAATACCAGAAAATGTTGGTATGAAAGAAAGGATGTTCCCAAAAAGTATTTTTATGTAATAAAACAGTAACTATTGAATATCTCTAACCATCATAACATTAACGTGACCATTCATGGCGGCGATGTGTATGGGAGTGTATCCGGTAGGAGTCTCCACATCCAGGTTAACTCCACTTGTTGTCAGCCACTTGACAGTGTTAATCTGGCCAGTAGATGTCGCCAGGTGCAAGGCTGTCCAGCCATTCTCGTCTTTGGAGCTGAAATGTTGAAACATAATAATCATTATGTTAAAGACACAGACCCTAGTTTCAGCCCATGAAAATGAACACTAAGTTTAGCTAATCTACAAACCTGTAACACATTTGGATAAAGATACATTTGAATGAAACAGGAGTCTGTGACTTTTAAATGGGGAAATATCTTCTAAAAATAGAGTAAAACTCGACTCAATAACTGTTACCTCTCAGATGCATGCACGTTTGAATTTTTTTTAGAAATGCATTAAAAACTCCAGGATAAATAAAAACACTTCGAATGTATGAAAATGACTAATCAAAACAATAAAAACTAAGTAAAGTGTGACTTTAGTTACCAAAACGGCTCTAATAGCCAAAACTATGCCTTAGTGTTTAATGTGGGAATGTCCCTTCAAAAGAAAACTGTAAGTATCACAGGTCTTAATCTAGAATTGAAAAAATATAAGAAGTGACTTCTCCCTTCCCTGAAGAAAGGGGAGAAATTTGATAAAAATAAGTGAAGTGAACATTTATCAATATGTTTTGTAACATTTGGCCAGTTTCCACATTTAATCGAAAAAATTCCAAAATTTACCCTTCGTTCTAATCATAATATTTTGATATAAAATACTACTTCCAGTAATAAATTTAAACAAAACAGTTGTACGTTTCCTTACAGCTATTCCAGCTGGGGCATCAGCTCCTGGTAGGGTCACCCAAGCTGGACTGCTCAAAGGGTAGAGACTAGACTAATATGGACCGGACAGAGGATGTGAGTCAAGAAAGACAACTGTTTAGGAGAGGCAAACACCAAAATCAAAACTGGCTGGAGAGGCTCAGAATCCTAATACGGAAACTCTCCTAGAAGAAGGAAAACTCCAAACTCAAACCAAGTCCACTGAACTCAAGAGTACAGAAACTATGCATAAGCATTAGTGTGGAAACTGAAAGGAAATGTCTGTACAAGTACCAATCTCTATAATCATCATCCTATGTAAGTTTTATTTTGCATACTATACAGTTAACTTTGAGCTTCTACAAACACAAGGACAAACAGAAACAATAAATTGTATGTGATGGGTAAGTTAATAAGTTACAAAATCTGCAAATGCCAAAAATATTTTACATTGCCTGATAGCCAGGGTCAACAGCTGTAACAGAGATTATGATGTACTTGACAATCTCTTTAAACTTCATTAACAGAGAGTTAGGAAGCATGTTGGGCAACGGAAAATACAAGTTAAAGTTATTATATAAATGGTTATTTCCACACTTTTGATGTTTTGATTGATAGTCAATAGTCCCAGGAGCATCAATCAGAATGAACCGGTCTCGGTGGCATCGTGGTTAGGCCATCAGTCAACAGGCTGGTAGGTACTGGGTTCGGATCCCAGTCGAGGCATGTGATTTTTAATCCAGATACCGACTCCAAACCTGCAAAGCTCAATGGGTAGGTGTAAACCACTAGCACCGACTAGTGATCCATAACTGGTTCAACAAAGGCCATCGCTTGTGCTATCCTGCCTGTGGGAAGCGCAAATAAAAGATCCCTTGCTGCCCATCGGAAAGAATAGCCCACGAAGTGGCGACAGCAGGTTTCCTCTCAAAATCTGTGTGGTCCTTAACCATATGTCTGATGCCACATAACCATAAATAAAATGTGTTGAGTGCATCGTTAAATTTGAGCCACCATTGTTGTTGGCACACTGATAATCCAAACTTACTCCTTTAACTCTGGGTAGTGTTCCAGCAGTTGTTTAATTCTCTCAAGATTTCCTTTCCTGGACGCATCGTGAATTGTCTGACCATTGAGAATACTACGTTCCTGTTGTCTCTCCTGTTTATCATGTTGATGCTTCTCCTTGTTAGCTGCGTCAATCCCAGCCTGGTAGAAAAAGAGAACAGAA
>JAECMU010188201.1:0-12017 GCA_016106625.1 Dracogyra subfuscus
TCACTAGCCTCTAGGTCAGGAGCATCACTAACAGCACCTTTCTGTCACTAGTTAAACATTTCTGCTGGCCCTAATCCTGGATCACTAGCCTTAGGTACTGATATGTGATATAGCTGTTAAACCATCAGACTTGAAACTTCTTCTCTTTTTTTTTTATCTCAGTGCCTCCTTTCCTTTATGGGGGCGAGGCGTAACCCAGTGGTACAACACTTGCTTGATGTGCTGTCGGTTTGGGATCGATACCAGTCAGTGGGCCCATTGCGCTATTTCTCGCTCCAGCCAGTGCACCACGATTGGTACATCAAAGGCCGTGATATGTGCTATCCTGTCTATGGGATGGTGCATATAAAAGATCCCTTGCTGCTAATCGAAAAGAGTAGCCCATGAAGTGGCGACAGCGGGTTTCCTCTCTCAATATCTTTGTTGTCCTTAACCATATGTCTGACACCATATAACCGTAAATAAAATGTGTTGAGTGCATTGTTAAATAAAACATTTCTTTCTTTCCTTTCCTTTATTTCCTTTAAATTCCATCTCATTTCTTCCCAATCTGGCAGCTCCTCCTATCTTTCAACTTCTTTCACCTTCCACCTCCACATCCCAGTCCTGGTCTCTCCAACCATGACAGGTGCTTGTCTTTTGTGGCTATCTGTGCCACACAACTGTTCATCATCAGCTTTTTAGTTGTGGGCTTAGTCTGACCAGTTCGGGGAGTGTTCAGTAGTTACTTTTGGCATTGTTAACTTGTAACTGACACTTGTAACCACTTACTATGCACCACTACTACCAGCAGTCGTTAGTTAATGCTGTGGGTCAGACTAGCTTTATTTGTGGCAGAGGACGAGGATGCCAGGTAGGTGCAGGAAAATACACAGAGACTGCACCCATGGAGGAAGTTGAGACATGTGGGCAATGGTTCAGATTTAAAACTTAAAGTTTCTTTTGTTTAACAACACCACTAGAGCACATGGATCTACATTTATATTCCATTAGTAGCAAGAAATTCTTTATAGGCACCATCCCACACACAGAATAGCATATAGTCATGATACACTGGCTGGAATGAGAAATAGCTTATTGGGCCACTGACAGATCAATCCTAGAGGTAGCACTAAACCAAATGATTTCTGGCTGGGTCAAAGTTCGGGGTGCACCACATTTTTTATAGAGAACTTAACACCACATTTCCTGTGATTGGTTATAAATGTGAGTGTGTTGGTTGTAAAAAAAAAAGTTAATCTGGGCTAAAAACATATGCAATTTTATTTCATCTAAAACCACTGTGTCAAGTAGTTTTGTGCTTGGAACATGTAAAAAACAAAAACATACTCAAATTTTGTGTAATTTAGTTCAACCTAGATCGACCACATATCAGACTTTGATGTATGTTTTGAAAATAGATATTGTAAAAATATTTGTGGAGAATGCTTTTATATCAATCATCCACACTTTATTAAACAAACATTCTATAAATATAGTAGGTTGAGCAGACAAGGTTTACAAGGTAACACCAACTTTCTCTTCATTGTAAAGTGCATGCTTGCTAGATAACAGCTGATAACAAAGTCTGTTGTATCGGACACAAAATCAGTAGAACAGCAGGCAGTGCAACGTTTACTAATGAACTCTGGTTATATGTAGAAACACTGATATAATGTTTCATTATTAAAAGAAAAAACACACACAATTTTGTTTCATACAGAATCAAAATTAATGCCTACAGTCACTGGTAGTGAAAAAATAACATATTTGATAAAATATCTGCTGTATGCACACACAAAAAAGAGGATGAAAAAAAGGAACCAAAATGTATTGTAATTGTATTTTAGTCAATAACAGCACTAAATTTGAATGGGATTTATTTTTGAAGTTGTATTACGTTTCACAGGCAAAAATAGGTTTTAATGTCTTTGTTCAGGTTTTAATGTCAGTATTTAAACATTAATAACCATGTGCATAATACAAAACAGCCTGGGATGAATTACACAAAACATTGTAAACTTAGTTTTGCATGTAAATGTACTATTATTAGTATTAACCCACAAGTCTAATTTCTAGTGGTGTAACTAATATGGCTTTTTTCTTTTGGCCTTACAATGGTCCATCTTGAGTAATGATGCAATTTTCTGCTTGAAATAGATGCCAAACACATGTAAATGTATGGCAGGTATAACTGCTCATCACAAACATAACTGTATGACATTTTGTGTTCAGTTAATCTTCATGACAAAACCATTAACACTTTGATAATCTTCTCTGTGCACAGGTCCAAGGCTAGAAATTGACAGGGAGCAAGTGCCACTCAGAATACAGGACACACTTTCAGATAATCAATTTTACAAGCAGCTTTTGCCTTCTCTCTTAAGGCATTAACAATCTTCAGATTATGAAATTAGTGCCAACTATGTCAACATTAGGACATATGGCTGAGACATAGCCCAGTAATAAAGCATTCACCTGATGCATGGTCGGTTTAGGATTGAGTATAAAATACTTTTTTTTTGTTTTGTTAATGTAGAAATAGTCCATGAGGTGACAATGAATTTGCTTTTGCCATGTCTCTCTTGTTCACTCTCTCTCTCTATCTCTCTCTCTCTCTCTCTGTCTGTCTCTCTGTCTCTGTCTCTCTCTGTCTCTCTGTCTCTCTCTCTCTCTCTCTCTCTCTCTCTCTCTCTATCTCCCTCTTGCTCACTCGCATGCAAGTGTCAAAATTACCATGTACTAAACACTAAACAGTAGTAGTTGAAAATGTGCTGTAGTGTTATTAAATAAATATTATCTACTTTCCTTCAAACATTATCATGACATCCCATGGTCTTCTATTATTGGTGTCACAGCAAAAAAAAAACAGAAGAAAAAAAAAAAGAAAGAAAGGAACCGTAGACTGCAATATATATTTTTTGCAAATTTATTGAAGCTATGTTCTTTCTTAATATATGTCTTTGTTCCATTTCTTTTAATGTCATACATGACAATGGATTGTTAAAAAATACGGAATCTTGGAACTGAAAATTGATGAAGTAAATACACAAGACTTAATAACTCTACTTACAACGGATATAGGATGAGGCTATTGATCAAGATTGATAAAATCTCATAATGCTAACATTAAGATCATTAAACTGGTCTTGTACTGATGCAAATCCTACATACTTTCCATCAATGTGTGTTCTTCTGGCACAACTTACAGCAAGAAATTGTATTGGTTAAGAGCCCACAATTAGTGATAAAAAATGAAGACATGTTGTAATAGTTGTAGCTGCCACACTTGTAATTGTACTTCAACCTACTTTCTCTCTTTGGACTCATTCACCATGGAAGCAGATTGTACGTGCAATCTGGCTCTTGCATCGGTTACATCTGTTGCATATGTGAATTGTATATGTACAATTAATAAGCTCACTGCAATGTATTTTTATATCTGCAACATATTTATTGAAGATATGCATTTGTCCTTTTTATTATTGTTATGTATATAGTGATATGACATTATTTGTATCAAAATTTAAAGAGCATATTTTAGTATTTAACTCTTAAGTTAATGATGGTACTGCATGGTGCCAAATGCAATCATTAAGATATAAATTACAGCCACTGGATAAAAATTACTGTTATCTGTAAAACGCCAAAACTAATATATCTTATGTACATTATTGACTATACTTAAGATTTGTACATTTGAAATAATATTTTGTCTATATGCAACAAAATAACCTTTCAGTCACCTTTTAATAACTGTCATAGGCAGGCTCCAGATTGCTCTTGGTGGCCCGTTTCGGCAATAGCTATTAATTAAGTTTGGGCCCTATTAACTGATAATATGATTTGTTTCCATGCAGTAAATGTGATACTACAGCTTTGCACATAAAGGTTTTGCTTTTTAAATTCATGTTAAGGATTATAAATATCATAGCTGTACTTATAATTCAATAACATTCACTTAATATATAATAGGTGCATGTGGCCATTAATTCACTGTAGCTGGCTGAATTTATTAAACAAATACATCATGCTGGGGTGTCGTTAAACATTCCTTCATTCATAAACAAATACATCACATACATCCAGTTTGAATGCTCTCATTGGAAAATAAAAGTTTTAATTTTTGTAACTATACTGCATTTGCCTCTCTGCAGGCAATATGTGAATGAGTTCATAATTGCAAAGCAATTTATTTTGCTATTTTTTCCATCCATTTGTGTTAATCAACTAGAAATTGATTTATTCTACAAATATCATGAATATCAAAATTGTAATGTGTTGTTATACTGAACATAAACCATGATTTGTCTCAAGAATTGTGGGTAAAAATAGAATGTGACAAGCAAAATTATAGATGTTATATATCAATCAAAACAGCTAGTTCTTTAACCTCAAATATTTTGGAGTATATACATATATATGCTTAAATTGTTGGTCACCCTTTAAAGATTTCACAAATATATTTTTGTTTCTTCTAGTAAATAAAATTATTTTGTTATGATTTATAATGGACCTGTTTGTTCAAGGTATTATAGTTATCGGGTACTTTGATACAGTTCCCTTAAAAAATATTATTAATCTAAACATTTAATTCCTGGAGTGTTAAGTGGATTTAAGGATATCAAAGGAATATTTGCTTTATGATACCTCAGCTATTCTGTGTCCTGTTAAACTTAAAACCATAAAATCTCTGACATGTCATCAATTGACCGACTGGACACAGCCCAGTGGTAAAGTGTTTTCCCCGATGCACAGTCAGTCTGAATATCAATCCCTGTTGGTGGGCCCATTGAGCTACTTCTCAATCCAGCCAGTGCCCCATGACCATGGCTGAGGTATGTGCTATCTTGTTTGTCAGATGCTACATATAAAAGATCTTTTGCTACTAATTGAAAAATGTTGTTGGTTTACTCTCTAAGACTATATTTGACTTTTAATAGTGGACAATTAATAAATCAATATGCTCTAGTTGTACCATTAAACAAAACAAAACTATTAAAGTTTGTTTCCATAAAATATGTAACATGTCACCAACTGACTCTCCAGTGCACCACAACTGGTATATCAAAGGTCATGGTGTGTTTGAGATGGTGCATATAACAAAAATCCCTTTCTACTAATGGAAAAATATAGCATGTTACCTCTCTCAGACAATATGTCAAAATTAAATGTTTGACATCTAATATGAAGCACAATTACAGATGGTAATTTTGTAATGAATCCGCAACAGGTCAAAAATGTCAAAACTAGCTGTTCTACTTTACAGATTTGTGAGAGCATCTGCCTCAAATCATTTTCTTACATATTTTATGGAAACCTTGCTTTAATACTGTGGTTTGTTTATCTCAGCTGTCTCCAGCAGTGCAGAAATATAATATTATATCAAAACAGATAACAGAACAATTGTGTTCTGTTTATTTCTTTTTGTTCTTTGTTTAAATGTGGTCTTTAATAAATAAAAATTCTTTAAATATATTTTTTCCCCATGATAATTTTAGACAAAATGTTTTTGTTAATACATGCATTATCTAAATATTTTGTCTGTTTATTCCCTGCTGAATTTCAAAGTGATATTCTACCAACTTAAAAGCACTATCATTTTTCATCAGATTCTACTGGAATCAATTTAGATTTTGACAAGCTGTATGTTATGGGAATTCATGACAAATCTTTTTTAATGGATTTTTTTTTTTTTTTTACAATGTGCTAAATGAATAATTAATTTAGAATTTGATGCAAATAAATAAAACAATCAGTATCAGGACTTAGAAATCACATTTTCCAATAGATTATGCCTGAACAATGGATTTAAGACTAAATGATTTTGCTTAATGAAGATTGAAGTTGCTTGTAGAGAAATATTATAGGCATTGAATTCCAGATTTTTTTATTTTTTTTAAACTTGCTGTTTATGGTCCACTAAAACACTATATTTGTGTATACTACATGTCTGTTTTGGTTTTGTTTTTTCTCACTAAAATAGAATATTTTGTTTCTGTAAATCTGGTACGCTCTTGGTACATGTAGCTCTAACGTCTGTAGACATTTATGACCATCTTGATGTGAATGGTGTCAGACGTTTGATGATACTAGGTTTTTTTTAAAGTACACTTTAAGAATACATCCTACTGAAACATCAGTGTGTGCTGGTACAGTACAATTCAAATGGTCATAAACATAAACATTTACTTGTCTCCAAATAAGATTTGAAGATTTTGAATAGTGGAATGTTGGATGAATTACAGATGATTATACAACCAGAAATAAATGTTAACCGGTATATGACTACAGTTTTCATGTTTGAGGAAATTAGTGTTCTAAGCAAGAAACCAAGTTTTAGTAAGAAATTCCAGATGGTGTACAGTTTTGTAAGAAGAGCATGAACCTTGTAATGATTAGGATCGATTCCCATCGGTGGACCCATTGGGCTATTGCTCATCCCAGCCAGTGCTCCACACCTGGTGTAACAAAGGCCATGGTATGCACTATCCTGTCTGTGGGATGGTGCATATAAAAGATCCCTTGCTGCTATTCAAAAAGTGTAACCCACAAAGTGGTGACAGTGAATTTCCTCTCTCCATATCTGTGTGGTCCTTAACCATATGTCTGACATCATATAACTGTAAATAAAATGTGTTGAGTGTCATTAAATAAAACATTTCCTTCCTTGTAATGACTTATTCTTTGTTACTAAAATATGATCATTGCAATTTTTCAACAGCACTTTACAAATATATCTTGCAAATTTTTGTTTTAAATCCTTGAATGTCACTATGATGTTGAACACCACCAGCAATTTATTTTCATAAACAAAAACCCAGACAATCCGTCAGAATACATCAATAAAAACAGGTGTTTTTATACACACATTTCTAGACTTCCATCCAATATGGTTTATTCAAATTAGGAAAATGTGTTTGAAATGAGAAATTCTAAACAGATTTCCAGCAGTCTGGGATGAATCCATATTGATCAGAGTCTGGCACGGCTGTAGACCATCATACTTCAATTATGATAAAATGAACACATCTTGTTTATCTTCTTTTTTTATTATCAGTGTAAGATGACAAAATGGTAAACAGTTTTGAAAATGATTCAAAGAAATTAAATAGAAATAGTGAAATTCCACTATTATGGCCATCCAGGAGACACGAGAAAGCATATTGTGCATTTTTAATGACACTTTGCAGAGTTAATGTTTAACACCACCACTAGAGGCACATTGATTTATTAATCATCTGCTGTTGGATGTCAAACATATGATAATTTTGACATATAGTCTTATAGAGGAAAGAAATGTTTTATTCAACGATGCACTCAACACATTTTATTTATGGTTATATGGCATCAGATGTATGGCTAAGGACCACAAAAATATTGATAAAGGAAACCTGCTGTCGCCACTATATGTACTACTTTTTATGATTAACAGCAAGGGATCTTTTATATGCAGCATCCCATAGACAGGATAGCACATACCAGCATTTCATATACCAGTCATGCCCAAAGGGCCCACTGAATGGGATTGATCTGAAACCAACTATACATCACTTAAGCACTTTATCACTGAGTTACAACCTGTTCCATTTGACAAAGATACAATTTTGAATACATTAATAGCTCTGTCATTGTAAGAGAATATGGCTGTATGTCACAAAACATATATAATGTATATAACAGACAAAATATCTGCTGATATTATTAAGAAATTAATAATGTACTGATAATAAATTTCAGTTGAATTCCCAGTTTATACAACTGCAGACACAGTGTTTATCTATAGAGGCATGGAACCACAATTGTGCATATTCACCTGGGAAATATTAAACACTAATACATAACTCAATCAATTTCTCTGTCAGCAAGTGCAATATCTTTTGTCTTTTAACAACACACGGCTTTCTGTGTTTACCATTACAGAGATTAACAGTTATTGTATTACTTCCGACAGAGAATGCTGCCAGTGAGCCACTGATGGATGTCATCAGAAGGCTCCAAGGAAGGAAGGAAATGTTTTATCGACACATTTTATGTATGGTTATATGATGCTGGACATATAGTTAAAGACCACACAGATAATGAGAGATGAAACCTATTGTCGCCACATCATGGCCTACTCTTTTCAATTAGCAACAAGGGATCTTTTATATGCACCATCCCACAGACAGGATAGTACATACCACAACCTTTGTTACACCAGTTGTGGAGAGCTGGCTGGAATGAGAAATAGCCCAATGGGCGCACCAACGGAAATTGATTCTAGATTGATCGACTATCAGGCGAGTGCCTTACCACTGAGCTATGTCCCACCCCAGCAGGCTTTAAATTCCATCAAGCACGGTCATTCAGGTTATCAGAATAGGGCTGGAAATAATGCTGTCCTGATTGACTCAGAATGAATGAATTAACTAATTTTTAACAACACCCCAGAACAAATAATACATTTGGCTATTTGGGTGTCAAACTATAGTAAATCCACTGGCTGGAAGTTTTGTTTGTCTGTTATTCTACATTTATATTCACATGTTAGTTTTAGTCAATGATGTCTGCTCTTGCAGGATCTTGCTGGATCGAAAAATCTGGCAATGTAAATACTACCACTTAAATTTTGATATTCAAATACAAATTACTCCATGCTTGCCATTCCTGACAAAGGGGACATCTAAATAGAGAATTGTTTGAAATAGCCAGGGGGAATATTATGTCCACTTACTTCAATATTAACATAATATTCAATAGAGATAAATTTAAAATGTCTCCAAAAGCACTTTATTGAATTTAATTAAAAAGCTTTTCAGCTCAACATCCCATGGTTCTCCAAAAATGATGTTTGCTCCTTCTATGTTCCACACACTTCCTGTGTTTAAAGTTAGCGGGCGTCTGTTGTTACAATCTCAACATAACCTATTCATTACATGTACATCAATGTTTTCTGACTTTTAACTGTACATGGCATATAATCTTAGATTGATGTCCTTATCTGATCTGTTGAGCACTTGCATGAAGTATGTTTTATATGATCAGTTGCCCTTAGTGGACCAGGTGAACCAGTTCCCCATCACTGCAATCAGTGCCCAATAACATGTATATTAAAGGTCATGGTATGTGCTGTCTAGTCTATTAGAAAATAAATAAACAGATCCCATTTTTGCTTTTGGTAATACTAACCTACATGTAGGCAGTGATGTTACCTCTGTTACAATCTTTGCTAAGTATTATAGTAACCATGAAATACGGCTGTACTAAGCTTAAAATGTGTTCTATTTTTAAACCTAGCACCCAGGGAACTAACAACCTCCACCTTCATCATATACATTACATCCGACAGCAGCACAAAACACTTTTTACATTTGTAAATAATTTAGTTAATTTGTGGAAAAGTAACAAAGAAGGCTGCTGTTTTTCAGTACATTAAACAAACGGCATGGATCAGTGCGACATTATTCAATGAAATCTGTTACGTGGGTCTCAAGGGGTAAGATCACAGGATATGTCAACAGATGAGTTCAGTCCCAGCGACTGATAAAAACAACCACTTGGAAGACATGCACAGAGAGTGCTGAAAGTCTGCTGGAGTCGGCTAAATTCTGCTGATAATTTTCCACTCTAATGGCATGGTCTCCAAGGTGCTCCAATATCAGATCGTGTGATCACAGGCAAGTGGTAGATGTGCTCAATGACACATCATCAAATTTGTTTGATGAGGGGACTCCAATGAGCATCACCAAACGAATGGACTCAGCAGCTGAGCTTGCAATAAATAGGTTAGCATTAATAAAAAAAATTAAATTAAAAAGAATTCTATGTTTTTAAAAAAAGGAATGGTTAACAGCAGTTATTACTGTCGGCTATATACCGGACTCGGTGGCGCCATGGTTAAGCCATCAGACAAAAGACTGGTAGCAGCTCAGTATCGGCTCCCACCCAAAGTGAGTTTTAATGACTTAATTGGTAGGTGTAAGACCACTAACAACTAAAGTAGTGTCGGAAATAGAATAAAACCGATATTTGTTGATTATTTCTTTCATATTAAACTGACAAGTAAATATTTTGTAAAAATCTACCTAATTTTACATTTACTTGTTTAGGTTCTCATTGATGTATAAGGTGGTGTTTACGCTTGAAATTAAAAGAAAGATGTCAGTAAACAAATGAGTTGTGCACTATAACAAACTTTGATCAACGTGTCAATTTCATTTAGCACGAAAATAAGGTTGAACTGAACCAAACTGTCAGCTATGAAGCATTGCCTGTATCTTATATATATGTTAATCAAATAAAAATTTGGACAATGTTTTACAAATACATTTACTGAATCATTATTATGAAAAAGTTCAAGTTTGTTTTGTTTAATGACACCACTAGTACATATTGATTTATTTATCATCAGCTATTGGATGTCAAACATTTGTAATTCTAAATTTCAGAGAGAAAACCCACTACATTTCTCGTTCCAGCCAGTGCACCACGACTAGTATATCAAAGGTTGTGGTATGTACTACCCAGACCCATCAACCTTTAGTTAAGAGAAAGCAGGAGGTGTGTGTTGAGAAAGCTAGAGATATTTTAACTTCACACAATTTAACCCAAAATCGCAAGGTTGTTGTAAACATTATTACAATAAGTTATATGAACACTACATAATGTCATATATACTTGTTAACCTTAGATCTTTGCTTTCATTTTTTTATATTAATAAAAACAAATGTGTGTATAGATTTCTTTTTAAAGTTTAAATATTATCCCAATTTCATAGATAACTTTATATCAAACACAAAATTTATTAATTGTAAAAAAAAAAATCTATTGAAGTGTACCCTTGTTACCAACATTTTACTGCGCAAACATACAAAATTAACTGACCCAATTATGTTTATATACATGTAGCTAATTGGTCTTTTCTTTGTCTAGCCGTGACATGTAATTTTAATTGTGTAATGCTGTCAACTCTGGGCCAGAGTCTAACATACCCTTATGTTATTTTGGCAAAAGAAGATTGACCTTTTTTTATGCCTACAAAAATTTCATTTAACAAAAGAAATTGTCTCCCGCACAGGTTGTCAGGAGATTTCATCAAATAATAGGAGACTCCTGCCGAATCCAGGAGGGTTGACAGGTCTGACTACCCTGTCTGTGGGATGGTGCATATAAAAGATCCCTTGCTGCCAATCGGAACGAGCTACTTTCAATATACTAAGTCAAAACCTATACTAGCTCGAATGCTTTTTTTTTACAATTTAGATTGACCGTTCAAAATTCGCGCCAAAATTTCCTCAAATTAAACTGTGCACCTTTTTCTCTTTGGCTTATTAATACTCCATTAAAAATTCCATAGCACCACCACCCATTCTCACCTGCTACCAATTTCTGTCTGACTGGTGGTGCTCTCTCCCCCCACCAAAACTTCCTGTCTTGGACGGAAGAGGTTGCTTCGCATGCGCTTGCACCCATGACAGGCGTGCACTACAACAGCTTGCTCTGAATGTGCACATTAAACCCTGTGACCTGACCTGACCTAATCGAAAAGAGTAGCCCATGAAGTGGTGACAACAGGTTTCCTCTCTCAATATCTGTGTGGTCCTTAACCATGTGTCTGAAGCCATATAACTGTAAATAAAATGTGTCTTTTTTTTCATTTTTTTCACTCCATGTTTGGTTGTGGAATGCCAAACAAATTTTTTGTTATTATACACACATAAAACAAATTTCACATAACTAGATGTAACAAAAATTACTATTTCAAAAAAGGGGACAGGGGAGGATCTGGTTCAGTCAGTGAAATGCTCTCTCGATGTGCTGGGGTTGAAGGATCAAATCCTCTAGGTGGACCCTGCACTTTAATTTGTATCTCACAACTGGTATATCAAAGGCCATGCTATGTGCTATCCAATCTGTGGGACAAAACATATAAAAGATCTCTGGTCTACAGGCTGATAGGTACTGGATTCGGATCCCATTCAAGGCATGGGATGTTTAATCCAGATACCGACTCCAAACCCTGAGTGAGTGCTCCGCAAGGCTCAATGGGTAGGTGT
>JAECMU010188240.1:0-11040 GCA_016106625.1 Dracogyra subfuscus
GTGCACATAAGAAAATTAATATTACAACCAGAATTTAAAATAATTTCAAACCGACACAAATTGACACCACAAACCTTTATTTTAACCCAGTCTTCAACCATCTTGGTTATGGCCTTCATGACTTTATTATCTGGCGTTTTCTCAATGAGCCCGACGAGAATCTGACCAATGAAACTCTTTCTCATCTCCAGGCTCATGACGCCCACCCTGTTCTTCACCAGGTCCAGACTCAGTATCAGCAACTCACTTGCTACTGCTGGGGAAAAACAAAAACAGAAACATGGTTAAGTAAATAGAGTATTCTAAAATTTAGAATTGCTAATGGCTTCTTCTGGCATTGCTATATTTCATTTATAAATATGTATGTATGTATTGATGTATGAATATCTATATACTGTATGTATGTCGAGGTTGACTGTTACAAACACAGATATTAACGCACTGGCGCAGGGGATAATTAAATCCTTTCTGTTTTCATGACATTGCTGGGACTCGAACCTATGGCACATTTTATTTTCAGTTATATTGCATTAGACAAATTGTTAAGGACCACACAAATATTGGGACAGAAACCTGCTGTCACCAATTCATGGACTACTCTTTTCGATAAGCAGGAAGGGTTCTTTTATATGCACCATCCTTAAGACAGGGTAGTACATACCACAGCATTTGATATAATAGCTGTGGTGTACTCGCTGGAACGAGAAATAGCCCAATGGGTCCATGGGCGGAGATCAATCCCAGACTGACCACGCATAGAGCTTTACAAAGCGGGCAGCATAGCCCAGTGGTACAGTGCCTGCCTGATGCGTGTTCGGTCTAGGATCGATCCCCGTCAGCTAACCACTGGGGTTTTTCTCGACATAACCATATGTCCGACGCCGATATAACCGTCATAATAATGTGTTGAGTGCGTCGTTAAACAAAAAAACAGAGCTTTACCACTGAGCTACGTCCCACCCCTTAAAGGGTCCACAAATGATATTTGGTTTTCATATGCCAAGATGTTAACATGTTAACTGACAATGTAAAGTAATTACTTTTCTCACCTGGACTGGATTCTGGCGTGGTTGGGGTGAGGTGCTCGCGGGCCATCTTGTGCAGGACCTTCATGAACGTGGTGATCAGTCGGTCGATGTAGCACTGGTTGTGCATGCACGCCGCCTTCAGAATCATCAGGGTGCTGAAGAGCTGCGACGGGGAACCATTGCTGTTTCTGAAAAACAATAAACACAACATTATTTTAAAACGGGCAGAAATCAGTCCATGTTATGCACCCAACTTTTGATAGAGAAGTGAACACCACAAGTCCTGTGATTGGTTATAAATGTGAGTGTGTTGGCTGTAAAAAATAATAGTTTCATCTGCATTAAAGCATTTTTACTTCATCTAATGCCAATGTGTCAAGTAACCTTGTGCTTGAAACATGTATGGGGTACCTGTAAAAAAAAGTATTCGAATTTTGTGCGGAACTAGGGCAGTTATAGACACTACCAGTTATTTCAGAAACCAGCAGCTTGACCCCCAATTTTTTCTGATTCACTTGAAGCATAAGGGGTGGTAGTATTTATATCTGTGGCATTTATGTTGTAGGAGTTTTAGCCACATGTTACTACTGTCATCTATGGGATTTGATTTGGTAGTATACACCCATCAATTTCAAACAATATGATCGTAACTGAAACGTTTCTTCTTCTTCTTTTAAAAATAACATGTATCGATCCCAGAAATAAATATGGCAGTGCAAGGTTTGGGCCCTGATATCACTTCTGTATTATCATGTTACACGGTACATCTGTGAATACCATGGATACTCTAGTTTATTATAACAGTAATTATGAGAATGGATAAATGAAAACAAAGTGTTTTTCAATAAATGGTATTAACAATGAAGCTGGAAATGCATAGTTATGTTTATAAACGCTACTAGCTGGGGAGGGGGAATGCACTTGTTTGAGGACAGGAAATGTTGAAATGAAATATACCTCTAAAATGGAATGCAATATAATGACAAACTCGTAAAACATTTCCTTCCTTCCAAAAGTATATTCAAACATCATCAAGAAATCTTTTCGTCTCTTCTTAAAAAAACAATTTCAAATCTGTTCTAAATCAGATTGACATGTGAGGCTACTTCACCAACTTCTCTCTCACTCACTGTACTAGACAGACAAGCCAGATAGACGATTTGTGTGCCCAGAACAGCGTGCTTGAACCTTAATTAAATTAAAAGCAAAAAATAACAAGTTAAAAAGAATGAGAAAAAATGGAGATATAAAAATTGAGGTGTTTTCTCTTTTATTATACATTACCAATCCTCAAGGGTACACTTCGTTTGAGGATTGGTAATGTGAAAAGAAATGGAGAAAACTTGGTGTTTTCTCTTTTATTATACATTTACCAATCCTCAAAAACTAAGTGTACCCTTGAGGGTTGGTAATGTGAAAAGAAAAGACTGAATGAAGACTTACTTCTCATAGTTAGTGAGACCTTCGTATATGACCTTGCTAACACAGGCGTACAGACATTCCAGTTCTTCGTACTTGGACGCCACGTTCGACGTGACCGGCTCGGTCGGGAAGTGGCTCATGAGTCGAGACAGCAGGCTGTGCACGGCTCGGATTACCTTGGTGTTCGGGCAGGTCATACACGCAGCAATACCACGCTGCAGTGGCTTGAAGCTGGCCAGGATTGTCTCCCTTTTCTGAAAATGTTTTATTTAATGAAACATACTTTGTTGCATGTTTAACAGAAATGTTTGTTTTTTTAAAGTTAAATGTGATTTTTTTTTTTTAAATATCTGGGTAATTTAAAGATTAGATTAAAAAAGAAGAAACAAGTAAGTCAATAAAACTACAGATCATAAGAGTTTTAAAAAATTTCAGATATGAATAATTGCTTATTAAAATATTTAGTGTTTTTCATTCAGTACTACAGTTGGCCCATGAAAATGAGTGAATAAGAATTAAAAGTAACAGCATAATTTGTAACATATATTATGGTGAACATGACAATATGTGCCTAATATCAATTCTTCCATCGTCCAGTTTACATGTACTGACTGTGCAATAGAATGCTAATCAGTTGGTGCAAACCTATTACAATCCAGGCATTTAATACTGAGCTTCTGGGTTTTTTTAAGGATACCACCAGAATGGTGTAATCTTGATATTTTGGAATTCCATTTCATAATCTAATGCTTCAGTCCCAAAGTCCAAGCAAAGGATCCTACTAAGTTTGTAGCCTGCAATCACTGATTTAAAGGGATATACCCAAGTTTTTAAACACTAAAGAATAGTTTTGACTACTAAAGGCGTTTTTGACAACTGAAATCATACTTTACTTAGGTTTTATGGCTTAGATTATCCATTTCCGCACATTTAAAGTGTTTTTGGTCATCCTGGTGTTTTTATATCACAAAATGCATTTCTCATATTTCTAAAAATGCCCATTCGTCTGAGAAATAAAATCTGTGAAGTCTATTTTTAGAGGGTATTTCACCATTTCAAAGTCACAGGCTCATGTTTCACACAATTGTAACTTTATCCAAATATGTTACAGGTTTGTAGATTAACTAAACTTAGTGTGCATTTTCATGTGCTGAAACTAAGGTCTATCCCTTTAACGATGTCTGATTCCCGACACTACTTAAAACTGACCAGAATGGTGAGGAGGAATGTTAACAGTTCCAGTGCTGTACAGATGTTGGCAAAGTTCGGCTGGTGGTTCTCGACTGTCGTCAGCAGCTTGTCAAACCACGCCAGCTTCAGCTCCGCGTTCGACCAGAAGTCCGGCCTCAGAACTATCTTCAGTAGCGCCACACATCGCCGTGACAACACCTCACCTGGAGATCCTATTGATGCCGAAGCCTCGTTCACCTGTGCAGATATTAAATAATTTATTTCAATAAAAAAAAAATCACTCTAATTGAAATGAATTATTAAACCAGCAAATCTATTATTCTTACATCAGTATGGATTAAATGTCATTTTGCAAACAGCAGATACAGAATATTCAGATTTAATTTTATGTTAACCTGAATTCCGTGAGCACTTGTATCTAATTAAGGCTGGAATTATAAACTTGTCATACCCTTAATGTTTTTTATAAAAATTCATCCAGTAGCCAGGTTAATAGTTAGTCATTAATGATAAATAATTAAATTTCCTCTATATTTTTTTATTTTCAAAGCATGGAAAACGTGTGTGTGACCTGTTTTACAGATTTATGCAGTTTGTGCATGCTTTTTGAGGTTCATACATGATGAACCTAAAGAAACAACAGACAATCCTCAGTAAAAGAGATGTCACCATAGCGGCTCGTACTTCCCCAATGAGCTGTTATAACCCGCTGTGCTGGGAGCCAGTACCTACTATTCTTTTTTTCTTTTTTTAATGTTTGACAGAATTAATCGGGTCTCAATATTTAAATATATACAGATAAACTCAATTTGGAACAAAGAAAGAAAGAAAGAAATGTTTTATTTAACGACGCACTCAACACATTATATTTATGGTTATATGGCGTCAGACATATGGTTAAGGACCACACAGATTTTGAGAGGAAACCTGTTGTCGCCACTTCATGGGCTACACTTTCCGATTGGCAGCAAGGGATCTTTTATTTGTGCTTCCCACAGGCAGGATAGCACAAACCATGGCCTTTGTTGAACCAGTTATGGATCACTGGTAAGTACAAGTTGTTTACACCTACTCATTGAGCCTTGCGGAGCACTCACTCGGGGTTTGGAGTCGGTATCTGGATTAAAAATCCCATGCCTCGACTGGGATCCGAACGCCACCGAGGCCGGTCCAATTTGGAACATAAATATAATAAAATATATTATTATCCAGGGCTAGCTCTGGCACTCGCCAACTGCGAATTTTGAAAGCAGTTAGCGAATTTTATTTTCTGTAGGAACTGACATTTTTTTTGTTGAAAATAACTGTTGATTTTTACAGTTTTTGAAGTTTAATGTACAATTTGGCAAAATTATTTTGCTCACCCAGAACTAGCCTGTTATGCTACATGTGTATGATTTAAAAGTCCAAGTCTAATGGCTTAATCACTATGTGGGGCAGGACGTCGCCCAGTGATAAAGCACTCACTTGATGCCCAGTCGTTTTGAGATCTATCTCTGTTGGTGGGCTTATTAGTTATTTCACGTTCCAACTAGTGCACCATGACTGGTATATCATCAGCTGTGGTATGTGTTATCCTGTCTGTGAGATGTCACCTCTTTTGGACTGTTAGTCAAAATTACCAAATTTTTTATATCCAAATGTGCCCTTATTGGTGCTGTTAAACAAAACAAACTTTAGCTTTTATCACTATAGAAGCTAAAGCAGTGTTTCTAAATTCTCTTCAACAATACAGCATTTGATAATGACAATCTGTAAAATGTTTGTGACTAATAAACTGCTGTTCTGAACGTAACTCACCTGACAGGCAATCCTAAGTAGGAAATTCACAACTGCATCACAAAACTGCTTCTCAATCGGTTTGTTAACATCAGTCTGGCTACGTCCACTCTGAAATATAACACAATTTTTTTAATTTTAACGACGCACTCAACACCTTAGAATTACAGTTATATCGGCCTCGGACATATGGTTATGTCGAGAAAACCCCCAGTGGTTAGCTGACGGGGATCGATCCTAGACCTACCGTGCATCAGGCGGGCACTGTACCACTGGGCTATGCTGCCTGCTACTTTCATGTCAAGAATATTTCATTAAATTTAAAGACAATTCCTAGATAATATTGCAAAGCAAGAACTCTGTATAATTAAATGCATCACCTAAACAAACTAATTTGGTGTTACATGTCAAAAAATAATTAAATTAAATTATTATATATATTTTTTTTTTAATACAAAAAGAAATTTGGGATGTAAAAATGCAGGATTAATTTAGTTTTATCTTTAAAATAAAATCTTTTAACCTAAGAATCTAAATATATATATATATTGGGGGTTTTTGGGGTTTGTTTTTGACAATATGTTTATTGTCTCCAGAAACATAGGAGATGTCAGGGTTGGGGAGCCCCGAGAATCTAAATATTTTGGTGAACAGTCCATAAATAAAAGTGGTTCTCACCGCTCCTGACGAGTGTCGTGAACGTTTGGCTTCCTGAGGAGAATCGACAGACGGCGATCTCTTCACCTGCATGTTGTCAAACAATTGAGACGCTTCTTGCTCTGCCTGGAAAACAAATTGAAATTTATGAACACTCACACAAAATGCTATCAACTGAGTTTAAACAAAAATAAATATCATATTGTGTACAACTGATCACGTCAAGAATAGTTCATATACTGTGTATGTTACATATATTATCAGATTGAGAACAAGCATGAAGTATTTAATGTAACCCATACTTGATAAAACAATGTTTCTGTAAATAGCATAATTGCATTTTTTGTTGTTAAAAAAAAAACGAAAAAAAAAGAAGAAAAAAACATTCCAAGAAAAAAAAACAAGAATAAAAACGCAAAAAAACAAAACAAGAAACCCAAACCAGTTACAGAAAGACAAAATTTATGAAGTAATGAATAATACTTATGAAACCTATTTTAAGATACAATTCTTTAACATGATGATAGATATTCAAATATAAAGTGCAGACTGCCTTATTACTTGAATGTACCTCAGAGTTCAGGTACTAGTCAATATGATCAATATAACAAACAAACTCTATATGATATTTGAAGAGACCTCAAAAGTCTAGTTCTGGTTATGTGATCAATATAACAAACAAACTCTATATGATATTTGAACATATCTCAAAATTCTAGTTCTAGTTATGTGATCAATATAACAAACAAACTCTATATGATATTTGAACATATCTCAAAATTCTAGTTCTGGTTATGTGATCAATGTAACGTACAAACTCTATATGATATCTGAACATACCTCAAAATTCAGGTCTTGGTCAAGGTAATCAATATAAAATATGGTATTTGAATTTATTTCAAAGTTCAGATCCTGGTGAATATAATGTTATAGACTGTAATGATATTTGAATGTACTTCAAAGTTCGGGTCCTGGTGAATATGATCAATATAATGTTATAGACTGTAACGATATTTGAATGTACTTCAAAGTTCGGGTCCTGGTGAATATGATCAATATAATGTTATAGACTGTAACGATATTTGAATGTACTTCAAAGTTCGGATCCTGGTGAATATGATCAATATAATGTTATAGACTGTAACGATATTTGAATGTACTTCAAAGTCCGGGTCCTGGTGAATATGATCAATATAATTTTATAGACTGTAATGATATTTGAACATACCTCAAAGTTTGGGTCCTGGTTAATATGATCAACATAACGTATAGACTGTAATGATATTTGAATGTACCTCAAAGTTCGGATCCTGGTCATCCTTGATTCTCTGTAGCTCCCACTTGATGATCACATCCGCCAACTCCACAGCCAACTTACGATGCTCGATTGTCGCCTATAATTGAAGGAAGGAAAAGTTTTATTTAATGACGCACTCAACACATTCTGTTTCATGGCTATATGGCGTCGGACATATGGTTAATGACCAGACAGATATTGAGACAAGAAACCTGCTGTCGCCACATCATGGGCTACTCTTTTCAACTAGTAACAAGTGATCTTCTATATGCACTATCCCACAGACAGGACAACACATAAAAAGGCCTTTTTTACACCAGTTGTGGAACACTGGCTGGAATGAGAAATAGCCCAATGGGTCTACCGACCCTTGAATTGAAATACAAAATAAAACATGTGCTTCTATTTCTTTTATCTATGCACTCTATTAATAAAGAAACTCGAATGTCAATTACTTAAACATAATGGAAAATTAACCAGTTATTTTATACAGTTACACAATTTTAGTGTTACACTCTGGATTATCAACAAATGTCAGAATAAAAAATATTTTACTATTCACTCCCCTTTTGAGGTCATACACAGACATGATTGTGCACAATACCAAAAAAAACCTGATTTTACCCGAACATAGCGATGTTAGTGCAGGCTGAGGGATGACTTTCTACTTCGGGGTTCGGTGGCCTTGGGTTATTAAAAATTACTATGCACTGAGCACTTCTGAGCAAATTGGTTACGGCATTTTATAAAAAAGGCAACCTATTTGCCAACTTGTTACGCAACGAATCATTGGTCTGTTGGAAATCGTAGGCCAATCAAAATACGGGACAGTAAAAAAGTTATAACATTCGGCTATTTTTTATATATCCCGGCTAATTCCGTTTTCTCTGGCACCATTAATTAAAGCAAAGTGTTCCGAATGACCATTTTAAAATTAAAACAAGCGGATAATACAAATCGTTAACGGAATATATAAAAAGCGGAATTCCGTTTTAAAACGGAAAATAATCATGTCTGCATACAACAAAGATTCACTCTATTTAAAAAAAAAAAAAAAAAATATTTTTTGTTTAACGACGCACTCAACACATTATAATTACGGTTATATCGGCGTCGGACATATGGTAATGCTGAGAAAACCCCCCATTGGTTAGCTGACGGAGATCGATCCTAGACCAACCGCGCATCAGGCGGGCACTGTACCACTGGGCTATGCTGCCCGCTAGATTCACTCTAGGTCATTACCACAATTGTGTGGAGTTGGAACTTGTTTACAACTTTCCTACTAAACTCAATTCTATATTTTAGTTAACATATTGTTTTTAATCAGTTATTTCTGGACCAGTAATCTACATACACTTGGAGTGAAGCCGAGACGGTGTAAGGAATTGACCATGTGCTGAATGAGGTGATGTCGGACTGGATAATACACTTTGTAGTGTCGCACAACCAACTGCCTGAAAATTCACAAAGATATTCAATTTATTTATCTTTTGATGGTAATAAAAGGTTAATTATTGTCCTTGTTTATAAACATTATGAATATTCAAGTCAATATGGTGCTGATTATATAAAAAAAAAAACAATTAGAAAAACAAGCATTTTAATTTTAGAACATACATAACTATAAAATCAGGCTACAAAT
Organism: Dracogyra subfuscus; assembly: GCA_016106625.1. Taxonomy (NCBI): domain Eukaryota; kingdom Metazoa; phylum Mollusca; class Gastropoda; order Neomphalida; family Peltospiridae; genus Dracogyra; species Dracogyra subfuscus. The sequence continues at coordinate 9,020 of JAECMU010188240.1, forward strand.
TTAGCTGGTTTTTTCTCCCATTCTTCTGCAATTTCCCGATTTTAGGTCAGAAGCGTAATATTATGATATTGAATTCCAAAATATCTAGATTACATAATGTTTTTGTTTCCAGCAATAACATGTACAACATATCACAATCTCTGTGTCCTAACAAGAAAAATGTTAGAAGAAAACCCTCCATAATCCAAAGATATATATGGAAAAAAAAAAAAGCAAGATAAAAAACTTACAAGATATGAACAAGCTGTCCCACACTGTGTCCCTCCTCTACAATGATCTTCTTAGTCCAGTGGGTGAGCATGCCCTGATGAAAAGAATGGAACATATAAATATTTTTTATCTAGCAACACTACAGAACTGTTAATCAATGGTCCTTATAGTTAACCAGGCTGCGAAATCTGTAGGATTAACTGTATGGGTCAAAAGTGTAAGATTATGACATTTTATGATGCTAGCCAAATCTTAAAAGTAAAATCTCCACATGCAATACATGTTAACTCTGACATATACTTTCCAGATAGATAACGAATTTTTGTTAAAGGGACATAGTGTTAATTTTCATGGACTGAAACTAGAGTAAGTTTAGTTAATTTACAAACCTTAACACATTTGGATAAAGTTACAATAGAGTGAAACACGAGTCTGTGACTTTGAAATGGTGAAATACCCTCTAAAAATAGACTAAAACTTGAGTCCATTAAAAATTCCTTTTGTGATTAAAACCAACAGCATCACCAAAAACACTCCGAATGTGCGGAAATTAATAATCTAAAAAATAAAATATAAGTAAAGTATGATTTCAGTTATCAAAAAGACTCTAATGTTTAAAAACTAAGGTATGTCCCTTTACAACAGCAAATATCAATGGTTTCAATGAGAGAAAAGAACATAACAAAGGGTCTATTGCTGCAATCAAACCGATGATATTTTGCATTCCAAGCATGAGCTCTTCTCTGTAGAACTATAATATATACGTACACATCATTTGCAGTAAAAGAATATTGCAAATCAATTTAAATAATCATATAATAATAAAGTAACATGTACTATTTCTTTTGTTTAGCACAGATATTAAATTACAATTCTCGCAGATATTAAATTACAATTCTCGCAGATATTAAATTACAATTCTAACACCTATTAATAATATTTTTGGGGGAATGAGATGTAATTTCAATAAATGTTACAGCAATTATAACAGAGGCAATGACAAAATTAAATGGTTTGTACTTGTCATAATGTAAAACATGTATACATATTAACACTGAATACTGGAACTAATAAAAAGGGATAAATTTACAAGATCTTTTTCGCATTTTCGTTTTACACACATGTAACTACATACATTTACATTGATCGAACACCTGCATTTAAGAAAAACTGGCTTCGTAGATTTTTTGAAAATATAAACTGATTATTACATTGCCATCTTCCATCCTCCCAGGCATGGCAGGCGTCAATATTTCTAAAGCTTGTCGGACGACAGTGCGAGCCTCGACAGCATGCGCCTTTAACAAGCTGTGAAAAACCTGAAATGTAAATTATAAAATGAAGATGTTTAAACAATTAACTACAATTGGTAACTTCCTGCAACTACATAGGAATTATGATTTCATTCCTTAGGCACATATACAAATTCATATAGTTTAACATCATTCTTTTGGGTTTTTTAAATACAAATTTATAAAATATTTTTATGTACTATGTACCGTATTTTGCGGAGTATAAGCCGCTACTTTTTTTTTTCATATCGGAGGGGGCGGTTTATATAACGGTGCGGTTTATATGTGAATTTTATTTTAAGTTTCTAATTATGTACAAGTCGCTATGGCATTTTATTGCATTTAGAAACTTTAACTGGTTGGGAAAAGCTGAGGCTAAGCGTTGATGCATTAAATCATTAATCATTACACATGTGCATGTTAATGTCGAAAGTACGACAATACAACAATGCAATGATAAACAGTCATCAGTGTTGTAACAGCACCTACCGGAAACGAAATACAGTTGTTTTAGTAATA
>JAECMU010188250.1:0-10333 GCA_016106625.1 Dracogyra subfuscus
CACACACACACACACACACACACACACACACACATATAGTTTTGCGCATTGTAGAAGAACAATTAAAATAAATAAGAGAAAAAAAAGAGAGGATTAGACTATTTAATAATATAGAAAACAGAGACATTTTTACAAAAACTTTTGAATGAAGTTCTAAATATTTATAGTCCGACCTATATGTCCACGTGTGCACTGTCGGAAGGGACAAGATGGGTTGTATCCCGCCAAAAAAACTGTCAGTACATGTGGAAGGTGTAGTTTTGTGCGGAAATACGGATCTTGAGAAGCCGGATCCGTCTGAACAAGAAAAAATTAGCGGTGTGGACGGGCCCGGCTCCAATATAATTAAAATTAGCTCCACTATTACATGTTCAAGTTCAAGTTCTTTATTGCCTTAAGATTTACATCTTATCAGCATTAATAATAACATAAATATAAATACATCTATATACAATATGTACAAACAATGGTGGATAATAATAAATAATATAATTAATCATTCAATTACTTAATTAATCAATAACATAATTAAGTACCATATAATTAAAATATTTAAATGATCAATACATACTTGTAAATAACAATAATTATATTTCACTATTTATTAAATTACTATAAAATTACACCTTTTTTTAATTATATTAATTAATTAAAGAATTCCTTATTATATTTGCCGTTATTAGGTATTTCCCAAGATTGTTTAGGTCTTTATTATTTCCAGTGGTTAAAAGTTGTGAAAGTTTAAAAACGTTGGGTCGCATATAGTAATAACTTTTTATATACTTTCTTCTTAGGTCGTATCTCATTACTGTTGCAAAGTGCACATACTCTTTCCTCTCTGTTAATGTTCCTGTATCTTCCAGATTCGATATTTAATTTATGTGCACATAATCTCATTTTTGCTATTTCTTTTAAATATTTTCCTTCTAATGGCTTAGTAAGGTAAATTTGTAATTTAAACTCGTATATCAAATTTCGATACAGAATGCCCTTAGGCGTGATAATTAATTTACTAAAAGAATGTTGTTTAAAACTATCGCATAATCTTTCCTTAATTACATTAAAATAATGGTCCTCAACATAGGTTAGATTCCATATATAGTTAATACCCAACATATTAAGTTCCCTTCTAACATTCGTTAACCAATTATCTTTATTCTCATACATTTCATCATATACAGCTTTTAAAATACAATTACTAGTATTACGTAGCTTTATCCAATACTTGAAGATTTGCAGTTTTCTTATTAGTTGTAAAGGAAATCGACCTAATTCACTGTAAACAAATTCAGTACAAGTTCCATTCCGTACACCCAGAAGCTTCTTACAGAATTGTATATGAATCTTTTCAACGTCCTGTGCGAAATGGAAACCCCATACTTCAGACCCATAACTAAGTATACTATTCACATAAGTATCGAACACTGGTAACATGGTTTCAATATTAAAATAATTTTTACTACATATGTTGCGAATTGAAAATAGAGCTTTGCGTCCTTGTTCTGCGAGTCTTTTTTTGGCAGCGACTGAATTTTCCGTTATAAAAGAATAATAGGATCTAATAGCAGCCAGCTGGAGCTCATGTCCACCAATCAAAACCTTACTTGCAGAATCACGCCAGTGAAAATAATTTGAAAACATTCCCAATTATCCTGAGGGGAGACGACATGTTTCGTGTGAATTATGAATGCCTTAAAACATATTTTTCCTTTACTGGTAGAATTGCCTGGGGAAAGTAGAGACTAAAAACGAATAACCGATCTGCAGAATGGCGGCCATATACAAGTTGCAGAACAGGTCGACTAAAATCATCAGGGAAAATGACGTGGAGGTAAAGAATTGTAAACTCTGTGAGCAGACGACATTTTTCATTATGGTTTGAGTATTGTTATTTAATTTATATTTTAATCAAGGTTCGATTACTATATCGGATGAAATCCGAGCGCTAATGCAAAGAAATGTGGTTGCTATTAATTTAATAATATACATCATAACAGCTAATATGACTATAAGGAATTATTTATTCCTTTGGTAATGCTTATTAACTTACAATTCGGAACTTCTCGGACGTATTCGTGTTCAGACGCTACTGTCGGAAATATCCGAGTAACACCCTTAACTCGTTAACCGAACTATATAATCTCAAATGAATAATCAATAAAATATATTTCCCCCCACTTCCGTTTTTTGAAGTCACACATGACGTAACAAGTAGCAATACACATTTCATCGAACGCAGAACGTAATTAAGGACTCCATTTCTCTATATCAAAGGTTTACGGCTCCCAAGTAAAATAATTAAATAATAATATTATATTGTAGGCATTAATTTGATATATCGATAGTAATTGCTTACAATGGCCTAAGATTGAGTAATTCGAGAGAAGCAAAATCAAAGGCATGACTTTATCAGGTGATGGTTCTGGAAATGAGGTGGTCGGGTCCACTTTCTTTTCTTTATTTTCTTCACACACCCCAGTGGCGGATCCAGAAAATCCATTTATGGGGGTCCCAATGACATGAGGCGCAATGCCAATGGAACTTTGGGGGATGTTTGGAGGAGATAGTAAAAACATTACAATTAATATATAATAAAATTATAACTGTCGCAAAATATAGGGGGCCGTCCCCTTCCCCAGATCCGCCTCATTGGAGAGAAAACCAGGTACCTAGCTTCCATGTACGCAGCTGCGTACCACCTGAAATTACAAATATTGTTTTATATGATGTAAAAGCATGTATGCTCTATACTAATAGCATTTTATTCCATCGCCGAAAAAATCTGCGTACCACCCGAAAATCCCAAGCTAGGCCCTTGGACACTGTTAAAAATGTGTATTATCCCACATGGAAAATACAAAATACACTATCTTCCACGCCAAATATCATGACATTTGATCAATCGTGTGTCTTCTACCTGAAGATTTGTTAACATTTTGTTCTGTTATTTACGGTAGTCTTAGCAAAAAGATGTCTTCACACTTCACAAATCACACGTCGAATTCAGGATAACATTGCCCACCCACCCCCCACCCACCCCTGCATTTTTTTCTGCGGACGCCCATGCACATATGTTAGATTTCGATTTTTAAAAAAACACAAAAAAAAAAAAACCACACAAAAAACCCACAGACAATACATTTAACTACTTTCTCCATGATGATGACCTAAATGTAAAAACTAAACCATCCACTGAAATTAACACTTCTGAAACTACTTTTTATTTAAAGGGACAGACCCTAGTTTTCAAACACTACAACTTATTTGTCACAATTAGAGCCGTTTATGATAACTGAAATCAAACATTACTTATATTTTATTGTTTAGATTATCCATTTCCGTACAAATTAAGTGTTTCTGGTTATCATTTTTGTACGGAGTGGCGGGGGGTGGGGGGGGGAGAGGAGAGGGGGGCAAGCTCGCTTTTGCTTGAATTAAAGGGACATTCCCGAGTTTGGTGAAGTGATTTAAGATGTTATCGACTAATAAAATATTTCTACGATTAAACTTACATATTAAATATATTTTCTTGTTTAGAATATTAGTGACTGTATATTAAACGTGTTTCTAGTCGTTCTAATATTTGTACTAAATTAATTTTCATTTTATTTCCTAAAAAAATATTTTTTCGTACGTATGAAATTATTTGAAGACAAAATCCAGTTTGGGCTCCTTATAAATATTGAGATGACCAGAAAGACACTGACTATACAGACACTGATATTCTAAACAAGAAAATATATTTAATATATAAGTTTAATCGTAGAAATATTTTATAAGACGGAAACATCTTACAATGCAGCAAACTCAGGAATGTTCCTTTTAAAGAAAATACCTAAATACGAATAACAACATTTATTCATATTAGCGTTACTACCAAACAACTATATAGGGCTGCAAACGAGTCACTGCGCATTTTTAACATGGATTACTAATATCGCGGGTGGCCTAAACAAAACAAAAAAAACGTGGTAAAAGACCTCAGGTTAGTACATTTTTGCCTGAATATATGCACTAGTGGGACAGTTGCCCCTCACAACCCCCCCCCCCCCATCACCACCACCACCACTACCGGTCCCCATTACCCCCTGTCTCGTACGCTTATGTCTGTTACTTATAGCACACTTATTCCTACTATCCATCTTATCGGTGACAAATGTGGCAGTGTTTGTTGTGTAAAAAAAGAAAGAAAAAAAGAAGGTTTTAATATCTGGGCAATCAATGTATATAAATTTATTTCATCCTGTATTAGTTACGGTGTCAAGTAGCCTTTTGCCTGAAACATGTAGGGGTACCTGTAAAACTAAATACTCCAATTTTGTGCAAAACTACGGGTGTTTTAAAACCAAAATATTAACCATGGAAGGATCCACCGTTTTCAGTTAAAAAATGATACTCTTTTCGGTAGCGCAGGGGGTAAGCTATCGGACTACATTCTGGTGGATACTGGGTTCGGATCCCAGTCGAGGGATTTTGTATCCAGATACCGACTCCAAACCCTGAGTGAGTGCTCCTCAAGGCTCAATGGGTGGGTATAAATTACTTGCACCGACCAATGATCCATAACTGGTTCAACAAAGCTATGGTTTGTGCTATCCTTCCTGTGGGAAGTGCAAATAAAAGATCCCTTGCTGCCTAATGTAAAAGAGTAGCATATGTGGCGACAGTGGGTTTTCTCTATAAAAAAAAAGAGTGTCACAATGGCCATATGTTTGACGTCCAATAGCCGATAATAAGATTAAAAAAAATCAATGTGCTCTAGTGGCGTCGTTAAATAAAACAAACTTTACTTGCAATGCTTCAAGATTGACTGAGTGATCAGGTGATTGATTGATTGATTGATTGATTTACTTATACTTTTTTTTTAGTGGAGACATTCGGGTATCCATATTTATGGCTTATAATTTGATTGATATATTGCATATAGTATCTGTAGCCACATACGTTAACATTATCGTCTGCGGGATTTTATTTGGCATAGTACAACCTTCATATACACGGGCGCTGACACCGACCACACAGCGAGAACCTTTTGTTTGCCTTTTGACAAGCTTTCGGTTTTATTTTTTCCTTATTTTAATGTCCACTTGTCATTCGGTGAAAACGGAATAAAAGATCATTGTATGTTGATCGACCTATCAGTCTGAAGGGAACGAAACAACTGGCGGGACGTGATCAATGACACGCGTTGATCTAGTTAAGTTTATTTTGTTTAACGACACCACTGAGGCACCATTGATTAGTTAATCATTGGCTACGGTTAATAGTTTAGTTAATTATTGGGGCGGTTAACAAATATATTTTTTTTTACTTTTGGTTAAAAACATGAATATCTTGACCTATTACAGGCATATTTTTTACATGGACTCAAATCAGTACAGTGGCGTAGCCGGGGTGGGGGGTGGGGGGGTGGGGGCGGGGGGCGGGGTGGGGGGGGTTGTTACAGGGAGCCATCCCCTCAATCCAGGGAAATTAGGAGTGATCATTGGCGTACTCGATATCATTGTTTACTTGCCTGCCAGGTACACCCCCCCCCTACAAAATCCTGTCTACGCCACTGAGTCAGTAGCGCCCCCTGGTGGTCAGGGAGGATCTACAAATATCTTCTACCCACTTTTAGTGGTACGAAATTCTCATCTATGCAAACTTACATTTAGAACTGATGGTCCAGGCCCGTTAGCGGGGTGGGGATGCGAAGGGTGTGTACGCACCCCCCTCCCCAAGTTACTAAAGGTCCACTTTTCTCTATTCAATTTAAATAACGTTACGTAATAGTTCTTATTTTGAGGGGTTATTTTTATGTTGATTTTTATCATTTTAATATCAGCAATTCCCATCCACCCAAATCCAGACTCGGGATGACCGTGTTCGAAACCCGAGTGGTATATGAGTACGTTAAATTAGTTACCCACCTACCTACCTACCTATCTAGAACTGATGTTGAATTAACACCGAGTGAGAATTATGCATTTGAATGTGGATAATGGTATGTTATTAAGAATTCCCTGCATAGAAAGAGGATGCGTGACATTTGTAGATCTTCCATGGCCATACGGTAGTACTAAACCAAATAACTTTTGATAGAGAATCGAACACCACAAGTCCTGTGATTGGATATAAATGTGAGTGTGTTGGTTGTAAAAATAATAGTTTCATCTGGGTAAAAAAATAATGCGATTTTATTTCATCTAGTACCAAAGTGTCAAGTAGACTTGTGTTTGAAACATGTATGGGGTACCTGTAAAAAAAGTACTCGAATTTTGTGCGGAACTAGGGTAGTCATAAACGCTACCCGTTATCTCATAACCGAGCAGCTTGACCCCCAATTTTCTCTGGTTCACTTGAAGTGTGAGGGGTTGTAGTATTTATATTCGTGGCGTTTATGTCGATTGATACGTTGCAGGTAGGAGTTTTAGCCACATATGTTATTATTGTCGTCTATGGGATTTAATTTGGTAGTATACACCCATAAGGGGGCCCTGCTGACTTGAGTCCATATGTTTGTAATGGGTCAACGTACATATGTGCTAAGTTTCATTCTTTTAACCAAAGGTGAACTTTTGTTGTTGCTGTTGTTGTTGTTGTTGTTGTTGTTGTTGTTGTTGTTGTTAACCTCCCCGCTAAAACTCTTGGATAATTCTGACACCCTGGTATTGATCTCCGTCGGTGGACCCAAATGGACTATTTTTTTTTTTTTCAGCCAGTGCACAAATGTGACCGGTATATCAAAGGCCATGGTATGTACTGCCATGTCTGTAAGAACATGCTTCTAATGCAAAAAACAACAACAACAATGTAACGGGTTTCTTCTGAAAAAAGTTCAGTTTCATTTTGTTAAACGACACCACTAGTGCACATTGATTTATGAATTATCAGCTATTGGATGTTAAATATTTGCCAGTTTCCACATATATAGTCTTAGAGAGGAAACTCGCTATATGTTGTTTCCATTGGTTACACGGGATCTTTAATATGAACAATCCCATTTGGACGTGAAATTCCAAATGTCCGCCGAGAAGGTTCGATCCATCGATTGGAGCACCTCAGGCGAATGTTCCACCGACTGACCTAGATCCGGTATCCTGCATTGGGCTACTCTAGCCAGTGCACCGCATTTGGTATATCAAATGTCGTGGTATGTGCTATCCTGTCTGTGGGATGGTGCATATAAAAGATCCCTTGCTACTAATGGAAAACCCCCGCCTGCTACCGATCTCGATCGGACTGCTGGTGCTCCCTTGCACCTGCCAGTGCGGGCGGTCCCTCCTTCCCCTCCCCCCGACTTTCTGTCTGGGACGGAAGAGCGTGCGCTACAACAGCTTGCTCTGAATGTACACGTTAAACCCTATGACATGACACAATGGAAAAATGCATTGGGTTTCATCTCTATAACTGTTTCAACATGACCATGCTTGACATCCAATAGCCGATGATTAATAAATCATTCTGCTCTAGTGGTTTTGTTAAACAAAACAAACTTTTGTTTTGTTCTCTGCACGTATGGATCTAAAACGAGCGGGTCTTCCGCTCGTAGAAGTGCAATGATATCGGGTGTTGTGATATCATAATCGATGAAACACATTAAAACGATTGCTCAGCACAGTAAGTAATACGTGTGTGCAGATGATCTCCGACAATACAAAACAAGCAACTCCTACAATTAGAAACCGTAAAGATATTTTTAATTTTTGCAACGTGTATTCAGATACGATTATAAAGTGACTAGACATTCTATTAGACGTATTTGCTGACGGCTCAACCGTATAAATATTTGTTATGTATTGATGTGTGAATATCTATATATTGCGTGTATGTCGAGGTTGACTATTACATGCATCGATATTAACGCACTGGCGCAGAGGATAATTAAATCCTTTCTGGAATAACAAATTGTCTCGAAAGTGTGGCACCGAATCGCCCCCAACTTGCAGACTTTCCACGATATGTTCTGAGCTATCAAGACATTCATTTTTTTTTTTTAAACTCGGTCATATGCATGGGGCCTACAAGCTATGCGATCTATCCCGCTTACGTGCATGACACGGTGTGCACATCTGGCTCTAGCTTGTATGTATTGATATATGGATATCTATATATTTTATGTATGTCGAGGTTGACTATTGCATACATCGATATTAACGCACTGTCGAAGGGGATAATTAAATCCTTTCTGGCCTCACACATTGTCGCGAAATTCCAAATGTCCGCCGAGAAGGTTCGATCCAACGATTGGAATACCTCGGGCGAATGTTCTACTGAATGACCTAGATGCAGTTCCCTGCATTGTTCTTTGCACAACGAAATCCCCATCAGTGTTCCTATTGGACTATTTCTCACTCTGGCCAGTGCACTGCGACTGGTATATCAAATGTCGTGGTATGTGCTATCCTATCTGTGGAATGGTGCATATAAAAGATATCTTGCTACTAATGGAAAAATGTATCGGGTTTCATCTCTATGACTCTATGACATCCAATAGTCGATGATTAATAAAGCATTGTACTCTAGTGGTTTTGTTTTAGATCTATGCGATATGTTCTGAGTTATCAAGACATTCATAAAAAGGATGTTTTTTTAACTCGACCATATCAATGCTGATTTTTTATTCATATCTGAATGTTTGTATATATATGCCAGGTTTCATGTTTTTAACCAAAAGTGCACACTTTGGTTTTAGTCATCCAACTAAAAGGGGGTGGGGGACATTTGTAGATCGTCTCTGGCCACCAGTCCCTAAGCTAGTAAATACACCAGTCTCTCTGTTGTAATAAATACATTAGTCCCTACTCTTAGTAAATGTACCAGTCTCTCTTTTACTCTATTCCTTTCCTTTCCTCTTTTACTCTAATAAACATACCAATCTCTACTCTAATAAATACACCAATCTCTTCTATACTCTAATAAACACACCAATCTCTACTCTAATAAATCCACCAGTCTCGCCTCTGCTGTAATAAATACATCAGTCCCTACTCTTAGTAAATATACCAGTCTCTCTTCTTTACTATAATAAATATATAAGTCTATCTTCTACTTTAATAAATGCATCAGTCTCTCCTCTACTCTAATAAATACGCCAGTCTCTTCTCAACTCTAATACATACACCGGTCTCTACTCTAATAAATATACCAGTATCTCCTCTGCTCTAATAAATATATCAGTATCCACTATAATAAATACGCCAGTCTCTTCTATACTCTAATAAATACACCAGTCTCTACTTTAAAGGGACATTCCTGAGTTTGCTGCAATATTTTAAGATGTTATCGACTAATAACATATTTCTACGATTAAACTTACATATTAAATATATTTTCTTGTTTAGAATATTAGTGGCTGTATATTAAACGTGTTTCTGATCGTTCTAATATTTGTACTAGGTTAATGTTCATTTTATTTCCTAAAAAAAAAAATGTGTACGTACTAAATTATTTGAAGACGAAATCCAGTTTGGGCTGCTTAAAAATATTAAGACGACCATAAACACACTTAATATACAGACATTGATATTCTAAACTAGAAAATATATTAAATATGAAAGTTTAATCGTAGAAATATTTTATTAGTCGGAAATATCTTACAATGCAACAAACTCGGGAATGTCCCTTTAATAAATACACCAGTCTCTCCTTTTCTGTAATAAATACACCCGTCTCTACTTTAATAAATACATCAGTCTCTCCTCTAATAAATACACTAAAGTAGTGTTAGAAACTGACGAGTAAATGTTTTGTAAATATCTATTTAATGATACTCTTCCCAATTTAGCATTTCCTTATTTGGGCTCTCGTCTACTCCACTAAATACACCAGTCTCTCATCTACTGTATTCAAATAAATACATCAGTCTCAACAGTGGTCAAATAAATCTACCCTCTCTAAAGAATACACTAGTCTCTAATCTACTCAAATAAAGACGCCAGTCTCTACATTGCTCTAATAAACACTCAGTATCTACCATCTCTAATTAATTCACTAGTCTCTACTCTACTCAAATAAAGACACCAGTCTCTACATTGCTCTAATAAACACTCAGTATCTACCATCTCTAATTCACTAGTCTCTACTCTACTCAAATAAAGACACCAGTCTCTACATTGCTCTAATAAACACTCAGTATCTACCATCTCTAAAGAATACACTAGTCTCTAATCTACTCAAATAAAGACACCAGTCTCTACATTGCTCTAATAAACACTCAGTATCTACCATCTCTAAATAATTCACTAGTCTCTACTCTACTCAAATAGAGACACCAGTCTCTACATTACTCTAATAAACACTCAGTATCTACCATCTCTAATTAATTCACTAGTCTCTACTCTACTCAAAT
>JAECMU010188300.1:8218-18930 GCA_016106625.1 Dracogyra subfuscus
CCCCCCCCCAGTTGCTGCCATGTTTTGATGCCTATGTTTTGTGATATCTTGTAGTTTTATGTAAACAAAAAACCACTTCTTTATTGTGATAGGTATATCCTTTTTATTTCAGGAAAAGGATGCAGATATTGAGTGAGTCCAATGACAGAAAAGAATCCAGGTTTGTTGGCTATAGGCTCTTAAAATGTCTCTGTGTTTGTCTCTTTAAGTATATAAAAGGGTGTGGTATGCAGAAGTACATGTAAAAGATCCCTTGCTAAGAATGAAAAAATATTTCTATGTCAGTTTTATAAATTATTTGACATACAGTAGCCAAGGATTAAGAAATCAGTGTGCTCTAGTGGTGTCATTAAACCAAACAAACTGTGATGTTACTGTAACAGAGTTGAGGGGAGGTTGTGAGGTGGATGCAGGTGGGCCATGTAACAAGTTGCATTTTTTGTACATGAGAATAACACACACAAATATTTCTAATTTTGTCGGTGTGATGGAGCGTAGTGGTAGAGTTCGATTGAAGTGCAGTGGATTTGTAAGATCAGTTTTCTCTTTTTGGAATTGTTGATTTTATTTTTCTGTCGCAAAAGTACCCAGTACTGCTATATCAAAGTTCATGGTATATATTGCCATGTAATTCAAGTGTTGCAGTAACCATATGTTAAAAACCAAATACCCACAGTTTTAAAATGTGCTGAGATGTTATCAATTCCTTTCCTTTTTTATGTATTTTTTTATTTTTATTTTTATTTTTTAAATAGTTTTTGTGAACAATAGCAGTGGGTTTTCTCCATAACTAGACCAATTGTCACATGTTTAACACCAAATAATAATGGTTTAAAATGTGTTGAGATGTCATTAATCAAACATTCCTTTTTGGTGGTGTGGCGGGGTGTGTGTGTGTGTATACAGTAGCAGTGGGTTTCCTTCATAACCTTTTGGTTTGTTTTACACTGGGTATTTTGTGTGCTAGGGTGTTGTCATTCATTCATTCATTCATTCATTCATTCATTCATTCATTCATTCATTCATTCATTCATTCATTCATTCATTCATTCTTTCTTTCTATAATTTTTTAATTAATTACCGGTACTAGACCAAATGTTGAATAACAATATGGTAGACACCACATAGTAATGCTTTGAAATATGCTGAGGTGTCATTAAACAAGTCTTCGTTTCTGTTTGTTTCCACATGCAGACTGCGCGAGGAGACTGAGCGTCTGATGGAGGAGCACCTGTCTCGTGTGCGCCAGATGGAGCAGGAGCGAGCCGACCTCAACATGCAGCACTACCGGAAGCTGGAGGAGATCGAACTCAGCAAGGCTCAGGAGATGGAGAAACTCAAAGAACAACACAGGTACGATGCTCAATATCGTATTATTTTATTACAAACATTTTCCAAGTGGTCAACAGAGAGGTTTCATGATCTCATAAAAAGTGCATTTCAGGATATGTCAGTGGATTAAAATCTTATAGCTAATAAAATGTTTTATTGTACCACTTGGAGAAGGTCTCAGCTTTTTTTAATAACTGCATGATAATATATGACTTTTGTGAAACTCCCAATGTTATGTTATGTGCAGATTGTATTGGATAGTTCTGTGGTTCAGTGGCACATTTTAGGGATATTTGGAGGTGGTTTGAAAGGCAATTAAGAGCTCACATTGAGTTGCCACAATTACTCTCTTTTTTTTTAAACCAAACAAGAAAAAAGAAGGGGAAAATGCATCTGTTATTTTTTTTAAACAAATGAGAGGCATTCTAATACCAACATGGAATTAAATATTATACATTTTTTCCAAAGTAATCAAATGGACAACACCAGCTATGAAATCAGGTTGCTTGGCTAAATTTAAGGTCATCATGGCTGTTCACCCAGCCATTAAATTGACTCCTGACTACTAAGACAAACCTTAAAAATAGTCATTATGGGCAGAGAATGCTTTGAAATATTCTGTTGCAGTCAAGTACGAGTCTGGCAGCCATCGTTATGAGTATCAAAGGTATTCCATACGAGACAGGTTGTTCCGTAATCCAGGTTTACTTGCTTTATTTAATATGATTTACAGAATGGTATGGTAACTGTACAAATTTGTTTTCCAGACTGGCCATCTTGGAATTGAAGCGAGAGCATGAGGAAGCCATAGATCGTCTGAAGCGAGCCAAGAACCACGAGATTGATGCTGTGGCCAATGCCAATGACACCTCCAGGTTTGTACATGGTTTACTGAATTTATATTGAAAGCTTAATCACTTACATGCATCCAAAAAAGCATATCTGATTGTTTGTTTGGAATTCATTTCATTTATACTGATAATTATGCTTATATTCAATTAAGGTTCAAGCACACTGTCCTGCACACAAACCTCATCTGTCTGAGCTGTCGGTCCAGAGTGATGTGTTAGTTGTTAGTGGTTAGTGAGAGAGAAATTGGTCTAGTGGCCTTATACCTACCTATCCTTTGAGTCATTAAACTAACTCTTTATTGGTAGCCGATACTGGGATGTGAACCCAGTACCTACAAGTCTAACAATGAACTAGCTTAACCACTACACCACAAAGGCTGAAATTAGGTTTAATCAGTTAAATCCATCCAAACCAGTATGCCTGATTGGCTGTTTGGAATTTTAGTATAATTCATTTTATAAAGTGGATTTGGTGTGGTCCATTTTATAAAGGGGTTTTGGTGTAAGCCATTTTATGGAGAGATTTTGATGGGGGAAGAGGCCCAATTTATAGATGAATTTTGGTATGGTATGTTTTATGGAGGGATTTTGCTATTATCTATTTTATATTATAGGAGTTTAACAGCTGTAGTCAGTCAGATAGAATCAAATGCCCGTGACTTGGAGAAGTTACACCAGAAGGTAGAGAACTGGAATCGAATGGGGCTGGACGAACGGGAGATCAACTTAAGATCCAAGGACGAACAACTCAAAAGTGAGTTTTTCAGATGTGATTATATCACTAATTATATAGTTAATGTGTCACCATGCTCGTTAATTACTTGAAAGGTGTATTGGATATATTAGTTTGTATATTTTGTGTTAATAAAATGTGATTGGTGGGTTTGATAAATATATATAGAGAATAACTAGTTAATGACGTCAGATATCTGCTTTATCCTGTGAAAGTAAGAATGAGAAATTTGTCATCAAGCATGAACAGGATAAAGCAGATATCCAACGTCATGAACTAGTTGTTATCTTTATTCTGCAGACCATAAAAATTAAGAAAAAAAGCTATTATTTCTGTTATTTCAGCCACATTGTACGATGACCTAAAGGTCAAACGAGCAATTTTGTAATGTAGCTAAAAGACATTCTGTTTTATCTGTCATCATCTGTCAGTAGAAGCAGTATTTGTAGGATAAATCATTTTACATGTTTTAGTTAATAATGTTACATTTAGTTTCTTCAAAGTTAGCAATATAATATCTCAAATAATAGCTTTGCTGTTATGATTATTGTTTAATGTGATTCTGTTAACACTATATGTTAGGGGCATTCAGTGTCAGATGAAATTCAATAGTTTATTGTTTTCCAATTGTTTGATATAGTCTTATGTCTTAAAACTATTTAAATTATTCTGTGCTGTTTAGTACTTCAAGAACGCTTGAACCGACAGGAAGCTGACAATGAAAATGAGAGGAAGCGATTGGAGGACCTTATAGCTCGGATGGAAACTCAGCTGAGAGATCAGACCAGGATTCTTGATGAGGTTTGTCTGGTTTTAGACTCATTTCTGATGATGTCTTTATTAGCACTTGAGTGTCATTAAATTACTGACACCTTCATTATTTGTTTAGTGGTACTCACTTTCTTTAATTCATTATTTTGATTGATTGATTGAATGATTCATTCATTCATTCATTCATTCATTCATTATTACATTCATTCATTTGTTCTGTGGGCAGGATGTAACAGTGATGATAAAGCTTTTGTCTGATGCACAGCCAGTTCGAGATCCATCCATCCATCCATCCATCCATCCATCCATCCACCCACCTACCCATCTGTTCTTATTCAAATAATATTTTAAGAATTTATGTAATAATAAAAACAATTCTGTCTCAGAATATCTAAGAATTAGTTAGGCAGTTATATTGAGAGGCTGACGATACATTTTTCTCCTATCCCTAGCCATGCAAGACGGGTGTATTTCATGGCGTCAACCCATGTGGAATAAATCGGTATTACATAACCACCTGACTTCTCTTGTTTGATCTGATTAATATTAGGCAATGTCACGTAAACGGCAAAATAATGCAAGAAATGCTTTTTATATTTCATAAAAACAAGGAAACAAGACTGTCATAATGAAATTATACGATAATTTTGGGGTATGATCTTTTTAATGGCTACAATTATTTTATTGTAAGATAAAAAAAAAAAGTTCAGCTTGTCACATTTTCCCTCCCAGAATGCTTGTTTTACATCTACTGGATGGCAGAAAACTAATCCTCCATTATGTATCCATGTGGGACAGGGCTATTCCACCCTCGGGTACATAATATTATGTCAGGGTCTCTGCAAGCCTCATCCCTGATAACAAATTATGTACCCTTGGGTGGAATGTCCCTGTCCCACATGGACACATATGAGGGATTCTTTTAGTCTGCAGATGTGCATTATTTACAAAGGTTAAATTGTTGTGTTGTTAGGAAAGATGGAAGTTGAAACAGGAGCAGTGTCGTATGGAGGCTCTTCAGAGGTCTCTACAAGAAGAACGCAGGATTTGGCTGGAACAGCAGGCGAGAGACAAGGAAATGTTCGAGAAAACCAGAGTTAGTCGCCCTTGATTGTTTTAGTACTTATAATCATTTAATAGTGTCCCTTAATTTACTTTACAAATGTCCTAATTAATAATATATACTTTTGATCTCTATAACTTTGATGCTAATTGTTAGTCTTTAACTGTTAACCTCAGCAGAGAATATACGGTACATTTACAGCCAATATATTTGTTATCTTTGTCTAACAGCAAATCAAAATAAAAAGTCGACTTACCAACTTACTATTGTTAATAAATACATATTTTATTCACTTGATTGCAGTACAAATAGAGCATGTCTTAATACATCGTAACGTCATACCAGTCCAACAAGAGGGACGTGTAGATTTTTGTCTTTGTCTGTATTATCTGTCCACATATAGTTTTCGGGACTTTTTTCATAATGTCTCGAGATATCGAGCTGAAATTTTGTGTATAACTTTATTATTTAGAGAACAGGCCAAGTGGGATTTTTAGTGGGATTGGTCCATTTTTGACAAGAGTTATGGCCCATGAATTTAGGAGATAACAATGATGTGTTGTGTCCAGTAGAGAACGTGTATTGCTGTAGCAGTTCTCTCAGAATGCTTGTTTCTAACATGAATTGCATGCTTTTCTGTTCTCATTTTTAGAGGACATCAAAATGTCTAGATGCTACCTAACTGACTGAAATACTGTAAAATGGGTATTATTCGCGTGTGTAATTTTCGCGTTTTTTGCAATTTTAATTTGACCGCGAAAATTAAACTCAAGCGAATATTAATACTATTGTGTCATCTTTAAAAAAAATAATAACACTAACAAAAATAAGGTTAATAAATTTCATTTACTCACATATTTTTACAGTAATACTTAATTTTCAGTAATTTCTGGATTAACAACGGCTTAATTCCATACATTTTCTAATTGAAATCACACTTTGTTTGCAGTTATTTCTGAAGGAACAAAGAATTAATGCCACTAATTTCTAACCGAAATCATACTCTTTTCAGTCATCGTTTTTGGAGGAACAGCGAACGTCTCTGTCACAGCTGAACGAAGAACGTCGACTGATCACGGAGGAAAGAACGAAACTGAGTGTTGACCAGAAGATGAGTCGAGAGATGATGCAGCAGGAAGCAATTAAATCAGCACAGGTACTAATATATGTTATTAATCTGTCCGTCCAACTGTCCATATGTCGTACATATAGTTTCCAGACCTTTTTTCCTCCCACAATGCCTCAATATTTTTTAGATGAAATTTTGTGTGTAACTTTATTATGTAGATTTACAGATCAAGTTTGAATTCCATATTGATTTTTAAATTTTTGTATATTTAATAATTTATAATAAAAATAAATGTTTAGCCATGTGCACACATTATATTTCATTGTATATACTTCTAAAATAAATGATCATGTGATTATCTTTCATAAATTCTGAAAGGTATGTATATATTTTTTATATATGGTTGTAAAAAAGTGTGGTTTTAAGGATCATTGTTTGTTGAGTTATGATATCATATGTATTAACATATTTTTTCCTGTTTTGACTATTTTAGGCTAAGGCTGAATTTGAGGTTCTGATGAAGTCTATAGCTGAAGAAAGAGCGAAATCGGCATGCAAGATGCAAGAGCTTCGATCAGAAGAGGATCGCATCATCGCAGAACGAGCCAGACTGGAGCGTGAGAGAAACAACCTGGAACACGAGAAGGAGAAAATATCAAACTTGGCTCTACAAGTCAAACAGAGATCCACAGAAATTGAATCTCTTGCAGAGGTGAGAGTTATTCTAGATATATTGATTGGGATGTGGAGAAGGGGTTATGTGAAAAGTACAAGATGTGTTTTTTAAAGAATGTGTATATAATTTCTGCAAGTCAAACAGTGGTCCACAGAAATTGTAGGTGAGAGTTTTATTCTAGATTTTTTATATTTCCATTATCAGCAAGCATTGGCAGATCCAGAGGGTGTTAGAGGGGTCCTGTGATCTCATCCCATTCATTTGAAAGTGCCCTTCTTAATGACTTCATTTTGTTAAATTCATCAACCACAGTATACAACACTAATTTGCCCTGAAAACCCTCTTACAGATCTTGCTGCCTTTGGGAACTCAGCTCATTTTCCTTTGACAAACTAAATTGCCCTTTTTAGAATTTTGTGAACCCACCCACCACCTTACAAAATCCTGGATCCACTCCTAGCAAGAAATATTCTATTTGAACCATCGCACAGACAGGATAGTACATGCCATGACCTTTGTTACACCAGCTGTGGAGCACTGGCTGGAACAAGAAATAGCCCAATGGGGAATTAGTTGTGTCAAAAAGAATTATGTTTTTTTTCCCCTTTCATTTCAGATGTCGGCTAAGTCCCGGTCTGAGGGTGAACAAGCACTCATGGAGGCAAAACGGATTGAAGCTGAACGTAATCACCGCCTGAATGAAATCTCTAAACAGATCCAGAATGCCAAGATAATGGAGGAACACATAGCTCAGGTTGATCTTCTTGACTGGTTACACCACATTCTACAAACCGTCTTATGTACCCTAATGAATGTGGTCTCTTGTTTTGAGTCATAATAGTGATTCCCTTAGCTGGATTCATTGATTTATTTCCCATTCCAACTAGTGTGGGGTGGAATGTAGCTTGGTTGTAAAAATATTCATGTTTCATGGGACTAACCCCCTTCTTTGAGCTTTTTCCCAGTGTGATGTAGCTTAGTGGTAGATATCTCACCTGGGTCATAAGACTGATCCCCCTCAGTAGGTTTTATTTCCCATTCTAACTAGTGTAGAGTGGAACATAGCTTAGTGGTAGAGCTCTCGTCTAGGCCTTGGAACAAATCCATAATGACATTAAAGTGTATTTTAGATTTTCATATTCTTAGCCTTTTTCACTTTTGTTCTTCAATTCAGTGATTGCATGATACTAAAACCTTTTTTTGTTTTTAAATCAGCAATCTATAAAAAGAACATTAATTTTTAAAATATATAAATTTTAAAGTGATAAAATTTTAGGTTTTTCCCCCCTTTTTTATATTTATTTTAGGAAAAGTTGAAGTTGTCAAAGGAGAAGAAGTGTTTGGAGAACCTTCGAAATTCTTCATTGTGTGTTAACTGTCGAAACCCACTGAGATCAGACCTTAATCAGACACTTCCAGTGTACAGTAAGTAAACAATGAATGCCTTGAAGATGAAGTCTTGTAGAGTAACAGTAAATAGTTATAAACAAGAAAGAAAATGTTTTATTTAACGACACTCTCAAAACATGTTATTTAAGGTTATATGGCGTCAGACACATGGAAGCAAATGTTTTTGACCTGCTGTCGTCACTTTGTGGACTACTATTTTTGATTAGCAGCAAGGGGCCTTTAATATCAGCATCCCACAGACAGAATAGTACATATCACAATCTTTGTTACACCAGTTAGTTATGAACAATGCATATTTGACATTTGTTGTCATTATTATTATTATTATTATTATGTACAGACATTGTGTAGTTGTTGTCTTGTGTCATCATTACAGGTCATTAAACTGCAACTTAATAGTTCACTGGAAACTTTATTGAGCCCTACAATAGGATCTGTTTTAACTCGTTCATGTAGTTGTGTAGTTTTCGACTCTGGAATGAAATTCATCACTGCCATCCCTACTTCATACTCCATTGTGTTTTTTAATATAACCCAATAGTGAATTGAAGGATGTTTGATATCACATGGTTCAAAGTTTTCCCCATCAAGAATTTGTAAATTACAATACAGGCAAAGAAAAGAAAAACCCATAACAAAACAAAAACATTAAAAATAATGCAACATTCCCCACAATCACTACCAATATCAACTCTGAAACCCCAACCAATTGAATATATTCTGTTCAACTTTTTTTTCTTCTGGTATTTGTTTCCTGGTACATCATTTTGTTCAGTCATAGTTTTGTTCTCTTTCAGTGTCTAACGGTGTAAACATGTCAATGATGTTGCCTAGCAACCAGATGCCTTTCACACCCAGCCACGCTGGTATGAATTTTTCGGTGAATGCTATAGAGACGATCACCTCCTCCATAGCATCGGACCGGTCAATCCGTATGTGGAAGATACAGGCTCTCAAGGTAAAGTCAACAACTGTAGTGCACCATATTGAAAACAAGTGAAAGTAACTTGTACTCTGTTTATAACCTTCCAACTTTTAGTCTATTTATGACCTTACAACTTGTACTCTGTTTATGATGTTACAACTTGTACTCTGTTTATGACCTTACAACATGTACTCTGTTTATGACCTTACAACTTGTACTCTGTTCATGACCTCACAACTTGTACTCTGTTTATGACCTTACAACTTGTACTCTGCTTATGACCTTACAACATGTACTCTGTTTATGACCTTACAACTTGTACACTGTTTATGACCTTACAACATGTACTCTGTTTATGACGTTACAACTTGTACTCTGTTTATGACCTTACAACTTGTACTCTGTTTATGACCTTACAACATGTACTCTGTTTATGACCTTACAACATGTACTCTGTTTATGACCTTACAACGTGTACTCTGTTTATGACCTTACAACTTGTACTCTGTTTATGACGTTACAACTTGTACTCTCTTTATGACGTTACAACTTGTACTCTCTTTATGACCTTACAACTTGTACTATCTTTATGACCTTACAACTTGTACTATCTTTATGACCTTACAACTTGTACTCTGTTTATGACCTTACAACATGTACTCTGTTTATGACGTTACAACTTGTACTGTTTATGACGTTACAACTTGTACTCTGTTTATGACCTTACAACTTGTACTCTGTTTATGACCTTACAACTTGTACTCTGTTTATGACATTACAGTAGAATTTAGTCTTGTGCTGAATTTGTAATAAGATCTTTGTTTTTGACATTGTAACAAGTCATATAGATAACACGTGTGTGTGTGTATATATATATATATATAGGTATATGTATAGGTCAGTGTGTGTATATATATGCATATATATGTTTATATATATATGATATAGATAGATAGATATATATAGAGGTTATTACCAGAGTTTTTCGGTATCATCAGTATTATATTGTAGGAATACAAATTGTCCTTACATCAAAATAAACAAGTGCATAATATTTTGTTTTTTCTGAATGCTGGACAGCTTTCAGTGTAAAATTGCTATTGAAGTGTTTTTATTTGATGATTATGAATGCATACGTCGATTAGGCTGTTATGGCTGTTACTGTGTAAAAAAACTAATACGTATCATAGGATTTAAGCTGGACCCAAAAATTAATAGCAATTTGGCGAATTTCATCAGAGAAATCTTAGCTACATTAAAGTAATATTCAGCTAAACAGAATTATATTTAAAAATAGTTATACAAATACAAACAACACACTGCTTTCGAAGCAGCTTTGGGCGAACTGGAAATGACATCTATTTACTAAACATATTTATCATATAATATCTTACATTTTCAGTGCAATCAAAGTATGTGACATTTTTCAGAGCACATAATTTAAGAATTTGCTAACTTTGCAAATTAGATGTAAATCAATTGAGGTCACATAATTAGGTTTATTGACATTTAAGCAAACATACTAGGGTGACACTCCATATGTTTTGTTTTACATATAGTACCTGATATGTCATTGTTTTTTACATGTATTGCATATAACTGACTAATCTTTGTTTTGTCTTCAACAGGATAAAGATTACTTGGAAGAAGAGAGCATGTTTTTGGAAGCTCTTCGTCACTCGCCTTACCACAGCCCAACGAAGACTTGAGTCTAGTCATTAGAACAATAGTACTGTCACCAGTGTAAAAGAATTTAAAGCAGACATACACTGCAGAAGAAACATTTGTAGTCTACAAAAAAGAAATAGAAAAAAGGATGTTTTTCTCAATAGCACATAAATATTAAGTATATAGCAAATGCTCAATTTATATATATATATAT
>JAECMU010188321.1:0-10317 GCA_016106625.1 Dracogyra subfuscus
CAGGTCAGGTCAGTGCTCAACCCTACTGAGCTCAGTCCCACTCCCAATTTAAAAAAACACACAAAAAACTTTACATTATCTGAAAACTGATTCCTGTGTTATACTTGAACATTAAAAAATAAATGGATGAAATTATGATTTATTTATTTATTTATTATTTATTTATTTTTTAAGTTTAATGTTATGTTAATTTGATATTTTAGGCCTACATGTATATGTTTGTTTTTCTTGTCGGTTTTTGTTGTTTTTGTTTTTAATATTTTATGTTGATGTTTTGATAGGTTTGGTTTGTTTTATATCTATGTCTATGTTTATATTTGTTTATGTGTTTTGTTTGTGTTTATATTTATGTGTTTTGTTTGTATTTTTATGTTTATGTTTGTTTATGTGGATAAGCATGCAAGACAGGGGTCCTGGGGGTCAAACCTCCCCCACCTCCATGTGCTGTAGCAAATCCTCAAATTCTGACAAAAAACGACAGCTCTATACGAGCAAAATGAGCTGTCCTGAAACCTTTTCACCCTGTATTTCCATCCTACCCACAATATTAGTTGTAATCCATGTAAAAATGCAGAGTGGTGTTTGCAACCCTATATAGCTGTTTAGCAGTAATATTAAAATTAACAAATGTTGTTTAAAAACAATGTTATCCAGATTCAGTAGTTGTTGTTTAATATTGCCAAAAAACATCCTGCACCCCACCCACCCCAACCGACCTACAAAAATGGGAGCCTGTACCACTAGGTTTATATTTGTTTATGTGGATGTTGATGTTGCTTCATGACTTTTTTCCACAGGTTACCTAAGAAAGAGAACAACAACTGACAGTGCTGAGACAACCTGTCCCCAGGGTTCTTACTTTGATCCACACGTGGGACGGCGAGGAAAGTGCGAGCCATGCTCAATATTATGTTACAAACATACAATAACCGGAACTACAAAACAATGCAAAACCAAATGTGCAGGTAATTCCTTGATTCATGGTCATTAATTTTATGAGAAGAAAAAAAGAAGCCCCCTAGTTCCCTCCCGTTTAGATTTTTAAAGTGCATAGTTATTATTATGGTACCAGCTTTTGCAATTTGTTTTACAGTTATAGTAACCTATTTGTGATCAATAACTACACATTAATTGATCAGACTTGTAATGTTTGCATCATTGAATATTACAGTGACAGAAAACTTGGGACATTCTCTTTACGTGTAAAAAGAAAACTTGGGACTTTCAAAGTGAAATCGGACACAGCATGTTATTGATATTTGAAAGTGTATGTAACCAATTTATTAATACAAAATGAAATGCATAACCACATATAATACATACACATGTACGTGTATATATATTTGGTCAGGTTTTCTGGAGCAGGGTGTTGGCAAGACTTCAAAGACGAGAACTGACTGCCCAAAGGGTTCCTACTTCGATCCCCATGTTGGAGTGGAAGGGAAGTGTGAACCATGTTCTGTTTTGTGTTATGCACATGAGATTACCAGAACTACGGAAGATTGCAAATCTAAGTGCCCAGGTACAGTTCAGTGTGGTTTACATTTCCGTCACACTGCATCCAGAAAAAACTTATTGATCAAAACATAATATAACGGTATACCAGTAGGCCTACTACCGAGTACTGTACATTTTGCATGTAGGTTTTGTCTTAAAAACTACTTTTATTTTTATTTTTAGGGGGTCCACACTTGTCATCATACATCCATCGCCAGATAGGTATGTTAGCAACCTTAGTTGGAGGTATCTCCCTTGATGTATTGGGTGAAAGTAATCGCCCTTGTTTTTCACTCTTCCTTCTCCATTTGTATTTGTTAAGTAAAGTTGTGTTTTTACTTTCTAAGTTCTGTGCCATACCTTTGTTTGATAAGTCTAGGTAGGTCTTTATTGATAAGTCTTAGCCACTGAAGAACAATGAAGTTCTCGAGAGGGAGACACTTCCTCATCTTCAGCAACCTGGTCACCATGGTGACTGATGCCACTATCATGTGTGAGTAGATTGTCTTCTACAAATGCAGTTAGGCGCTGAAAGAGATCTTCCGGTCTTTCCTCTGGCTGTAGTTGAATTTTATCAAAATCCAGAAAAAGACCCCCAGTGGATTGGAAGCCAAAATGTAGGCATATTGACTGCCAGATGCAAGGCAGAGATGTGGATGTTTTGATTATGGTGTTGCGAGATATGATGGGGCAATAATTTGCAATTTGTCCCAACATCAAGTCTAAGTAGTTGCTTTTTTGTTGAGCTGTAAGACGTTGTCTTGCTGGGATATGTTCACCATCGTCAGCGAAACCCCTTGTGGGTTCTGCATGGGATTTCTTATCCCACGTATATCCATCGGCCAGGAAATGGCTGAAGTTGGGATCGAGTGACAACGTGTACACTATATTTTGACGCCAGTTTTCGAATGAATTTACTGTTTTTACTTTTGTTAGAGACCATTGTTTTGGAGCGCAGTGTGTCTGTGCCATGGTGTGTTGGTGTTGTAGGACTACGATGAAAGAATGTGTGTTACAGGCGAGCTAAACGTTGAACCGATCAGCTACATGACGTAGTAAAAATATACAGGACAGCTTACGAGAAAGTCTGCTTGTGTTCAGACGCGTGGTTTCGATACCTGCTGCCACCACGCCAGTTAAGAGAAAGTTGCCACCCTAATAGTTACTGACCAGAAACACAAACTTAGAAAGTAAAAACACAACTTTACTTGACAAATACAAAAGGAGAAGGAAGAGTGAAAAACAAGGGCGATTACTTTCACCCAATACATCAAGGGAGATAACTCCAACTAAGGTTGCTAACATACTATCTGATGCAAAGTCCTTCCCATCCTACATGAACATTTTAAACAAATTAATAATTTCAGTTTAATTGCTGTAAGAAAAAAGTAAAAGTGTTTTGGAAATAACAAAATAACACTATTTTTGTGTCCAGTTTCGAAAAACAATCTGCTCAGAAAGCAGGGCTCGAAACAGGCTGTGGCCAGGTCGCCACATGCGACCCAATGTCCTGTTTGGGCAACTAAAATATTAAAAAATAAAATTAAAATTAAAAAATATTTGCCCAAATAATATTTGTATTGCATATATTTATTCCACATTAAAATCTTGCTCGTTGTTCATGGTTCACTTACCTTAATTTGCCAACATCCATTATTATTTTTGGGGCCAACATATTTTTTGGCGAGTTTCAAGCCCTGAGAAATAAGTTGTAGTGCACACCACAGTAAGAAATTGACGTTCCCCAAGTACAGAAACTTTCGGATTAGAATGTATATACCATTTTTAATGTTTCCAAGTTGGTTTGTTTTGTTTGTTACACAACATCCAGAAAGAGAGTCCTTGATTATACCAGTATGTACCAGTATGTTTCTTTGTATTCCAAGAAGTTTGTTTTGGGATTTTGTTTTTGTCACTACATCCACAAAGGAAGGGGTATACTCATTAAAATAAAGATTTTCTGTCAGCTATATATGCCTCAAGTATGGGGCTGCTAGAACACCCTAATTATCATTCTAAAATACCACAACAAAGAAGCTAGATTGAAACGGTTCCATGGGATGCTAATTCCATGATCAATATTAATCACTATTTTTCCTGCAACCACTGTTGCTATCGGCCAATTACAATGAATGAATAAAGCAAAACCATAAACATATATCAAGTACTAGCAGAATGTGACCTTTGACATCAGGCATGTTTCATCAAACGCATAGCTACAAAATTGCTCAATTGACTTCTAGGTCATCATACAAAACGGCTGAAATAACAAATAATAGCTTTTCCCCTTAAATTTTATGGTTTGCCAGATAAAATATAATAACTAGTTAAAGACACAGGATATCGGCTTTATCCTGTTCATACTGAATCAGAAATTCAGCTCAGCAGGATAAAGCTGATATCCTATGTCCTTAACTAATTATTCTTTATTTATATTAACTCTAAAAACAATTTCACTGATAAAACAGGGCTCAAAACGGCCTGTTGTTAGGCGAACCCAGTACCTACCAGCCTGTTTTCCGGCGACTTAACCGCTACGCCAGTTAAGCAACTTAAATATTAAAACATAATGACGTTAGACAAAGATCTTCTTTAGAGCTATAACATATGAGCCACTATTAATTTTTTTATTGCATATATTTATTCCACATTAAAATCATGGTTCGCTTACCTTAATTTGCCAACATCCATTATTATTGTTGGGGCCACTGTATGTCTTGGTGAGTTTTGAGTCCTGTAAAATAGTAATTATTATAAGTGTAGGTATGGTCCTCCTTGGATGTACATGATCCCCATGGTTCTAGATTTTCTCTAATAAACATGGTGTTAAAGGCATACTGTCACGGATTTAAGGACCTTATTTCCCTCAAAATGGATAATCAATAAAAATTACATTAAACCAAATCTAGCTATTGCATCACTACAAACTGAACTATGATGGAGTGAAATTGAATTATGGACCATTGCCATAATTCAATTATTATTTGTACAAAATATCATTAATAAATGGAGTATGGTGGTTATGAAGATGGTTGAATAAAGTACATGTAAGTACAAATAAAATTATATTTGTTCAGGTAATACTTTGTTAGACCATTAAATAGATCAGTGGTCTGTGACAATATGCCTTTAATCTATTTTTTTATTTTTTATTATTACTAATTCAGATGAATACGCTTCTAAGGAGGCTGGAGTCAATCAGACTAGTGATCCGGTGAATGCTACAGAACAAGCTGGCTCCTCAGGTAGCAATGGAGAGGATTCAAAGAAGGGGAAGGAATCCAGACAATTAGACAAAGCAGTTGTAACTAGTGGAGACAAAATGGAAGCAAATAATAATGTTTTGTTCATAGTTATAGTATGTCTGGTGGGTGTAATTGCTGTCGTCTGTATTGGAGGCGGACTTATATTTTTTGTTATCAAACTCAAGAAGGTACGGAATGGAAGGACGGAGCCTGTCAAAGACGAGGAAAACAATGCACAAACTGGAAGTAAGTTGAGTAATTTGTTATTAGAATTCCAAACTAGGAAAGGAAAGGAATATTTGTTAAAAGACACCTTAGCACATTTTAACCTACAGCTATTTGTTGTCTAACATACCGTTATTTTTATATTTGAAAGAAAAGGAAAATACATTACCGCTAGCCTACTCCTACTGATAAAGTAAGGAGGGATATTGTGTGTGCATTTTCCCAGAGACAGGACAAGACATACCAAAGAGTTTGGTGTTCCACTCATGGGGCATTGATTGGGATAAGTAAACCCCAAGTACCAGGGCAGCGGGTTAGTTGTTACTATTTGGTGAGAGAGAAGAGGGTTTAATGGTCTTTAAATTTAAACTCACTCTGGGTGGGAGCTGCTACCAGGCTGCGAAACCTGTACCTACCAACATTATATCCGGTAGTTTGGCAACAAAATTTAACTTTCATTTATCAAAACAACAAAATGGCAGCACAGCTACAAATGACACACAATTGTCCAGGTACAATAAGTGACATAAGTCCAATAAAAAAACCATGATGGAAATCGATTACACTGTGACAATCATGTGTCTGTGACATGAAATATAATAATACATTCGTGTCTGTTAGATACCATTTATGTCACAACTTTTGCTCATTACATATATTTTAAAACAGCTTGTGGTGAGATAAATGGTATCTAATGGCCACTTGTGTATTATTCTCTATATATCTGCCACATTCAACTTCAGTTAACATTTGGTGAATTGGTGAATAACAACTTAAACAACTGCCAATAGTGATGATTTAATGTTACATTGACATGAATGGTCGTGTTAAGTCTAGAGTGAGTTTTATATTTTTAAGTTAGCTTTCAGATCTCCGACAAAGATTTAATAATATAATGTGTAATAATACATGTAGGAAATAATATATAATAATAATAATATAAATATATATTTATATATACATACATACATACAGACACACACACGCATGCACACATGCAGGCACATGCATATATACACATCATACATATACATACACATGTATATAAATTTATGTATGTATATATGTATGTATGTATATATATATATAATTATTTATTTTTATTTAGGACTTCTTGGCGGTCCACCTGTTCAAGAGAGCATAACCAAACGTGAAACAACTGAACTCGTTCAGACAGATGACACCCAAGCGAAAATGGCCCATGGCGAAGTGCCTGAATCTTTCAGATATTCCTATCTTCGGTCATCACATAGTTAGAACAAGACCAAGCATCTTGCCTGGTATCCCACATACAGGTCACCATACATTACGAGCCTGGTAGGCCATAGGTTATGACACATTATTCTATAACTTAACCACAATATCCATGTTATAAAACCCATTTGATATTTACCATTATTAACCCAGTTAATAATGTTTTGCTGTCAATGGGTCATTTATTTACAGCCAACAAGACTTGTATTCCTGAGCATAACATTTTGATGAGATTTAGTTACAGTGCGTGATGTCAAAACTACATTTTTGCTAAATGTAATGGTCCTATTCCAGGTGAAGTGACTTCAGAGCTTTGATTAACTAAATTTCAAATTAAAATGTCATTTTAGAAGTGTTTTAGAAGGATAAATAGAATTAACTACTCATGGTTTTTAATATGTAAAATATCAACCTTGTGTAGTTAATTCTTATTTGTCTTGGTAGAGCCTTGACAAATACTGATTACCATAGACTTGGTTAATATTTTCTGTATTAAGAAACACTTGTAACGAAGTTTCTATTTATGAAGTTGACAGTTCCTATTATCGTTCCTGTAATGTTGTAGATCTGCATGTTATGTTTTGACCAGACCAAGGCTGTTTGATTCGAGTTGTTTTTCTGCTCGGTCTGGCTGAACTTGGCCAATGTATCTGATGTCAGGAACATTACAGTCCATACACAATCAGGCTAATACTTTGTGTTATTCGTTCATATCACTGTTCTCGTTGAACGTGTGTTTGTGTAATTTATATTTTAACAAGCAAACAACTGATATCAAAGTAACCAGCTCAAGTGGTCAAAAACACCAAGAAGACACTTTTCTGTTCTCTGCAATCTTCTTAAACTGATCAATTTTCTTTACAGAAAACCCCAGGTTGAAGCCCTTTTATAACATGTACATTATCAAAAATACTAAAATTTATTTATTTTTATAAAAAACAACCCTGTGATATAAATATAAATATTTAATCCATTTTGAGACATGACCGAGTTCTTTCATATCAAAACAATAAAATAAATGAAATTGTCTGTTAGTTATCACTATGTAAATACATGTATATATGAAACTAACCAAAATTCTGATTTGTTTTAAAAACTTGTTTTTAAATATAAGATTATTACTTTTTTCACTTTCTCTATTTCCTTACCGTCTTCTTCCCCTCTCAGTTTTAGCATCTGTTGTTGACTTAACTATCACAGTATGTACTTGGGGTAATAATCTATTTTTTATGAGGGCTCTGCGTGTATATTTAATTGTTCTGAAAATTGAAAGAATTAATTATATATTGTTATATGTTTGTATTTTTTGTACTGTGATCACTGAAGAATTGTCATTTTTAAAGTTTTTCTGACTCTGGTCCATAGGTCTGTGCCCTCCCCCCCTCCCCCACCACCACCACTCGAGGACCAAAATATATGTTTTTTGTCCTACTCTTTGTAAATAAAGATCAAAACATGTAGATTTCATGCAAACAATATTTTTTTCCAGATAGTGTATCAGTAAAATCATGAAACCAAAAGTGTGTTTCCCATTATCATGTGACATATTATAATCGATCAATACCATTATTACCAAAGAATTTTTAAAAACCCAACTGTTTCCCCTAAAATTTTAAATCATGAGGCCTGATTATTAATCCCTATGATTTAAAGGGACATTCCTGAGTTTGTTGCATTGTAAGATGTTTCCGATTAATACAATATTTCTACGATTAAAATTACATATAAATATAGTTTCTTGTTTAGAATATAGTGTCTGTATATTCAATTTGTTTTGGTCATCTTAATAGTTGTAAGAAGCCCAAACTGGATTTTGTCTTCAAATAATTTCGTAAGTAGGAAAAAATATATTTTAGGAAATAAAATGAAATATAACCTAGTACAAATATTAGAATGATCAGAAACACGTTTAATATACAGCCACTGATATTTTATGCAGGAAAATATATTTAATATGTAATTACAGTCATTAAAAAGTCTGTTATGTCAATAAAAGAAAATTTAAAACATGAACATTTACAGTAGCCTACAACTACTACTTAAGATAGATGTACATGTATTTATAGGATCATGTATTAAAGTAACAGAGATCCTTGTTTGTTTTAAAAAAAACATGTCCGCTTTTTTACTATTAGATAATTGAAATTAGACATTACTTAATATTGTATTGTTCAGATTACCCATTTCCATATATTCCAAAATGTTTCTGGTCATCCTGGTGTTTCAAGTATCACAAAATGAATTTTTCATATTTAATTTAAAAAATGCACTTGACTCAGAGAAGTAGGCCTATCTGTTATACAGACGAGCTCGAGACTACTTTTTAATGGTATTTCTCCATTTCAGTGCAACATACTTTTCTTTGACTCTTTTGTAACTTTATACAAATGTGTTACAGGTTTGTAGATTAACCATAATCTGTTTCCATTTTCCTAGGTTGAAATTAAGGTCTGTGACTTTTAAACATGGAAAATCTAGTTACTTTACTGTATATATCAGTACCAGTTGTTTATGTCCTGTATATAATTTTGTTATCGGTGAGTTCAAAAGTTATCAGCTTTGTAAATATCGAAATGTTATGTACATAACATATATATTATTATGAACATTTCACCAGTAGCTGTTTTTAGGAGCGGAAGACATCATTCCTGTATAGGGCCTTCTTAAACCCCCATGGCATCTATATTGACAATATATATTGAGTGATTTAACAGCTTTTACTTTTTAAAAATGGTTTAGTTAAATGATAAATTTTTGACACAGAAGTGTCTTAAACCATTTGCAGTTATTGATGAACTAATAAATAATGTGTGTGGGTGGGTGCATGTGTCGATGTATGTATGATGAAATTAATTTTATATTGTATTATTCAGCAAGACCTACAATTCAGGGACAAGTTTTTATACATTTCATATAGGATACATATGCTGTATGTGTATTTATTTTAGTTTATGCAGCAGCATTTAAAACTTGCCACGAGGGTGGGATCAAGCTCAGTAGAATACCCGCCTGAGGTGCTTTGTATCATCAGATCAAACCACCACAGTGGATCCATTCTCTCATTCTGTTGTGTGTTTCCCCCATCCCAACCAGTGCACCATGACTGGTATATAAAAGGCTGTGGCATGTGCTGTTCTGTCTATGGGAAAGTGCATATAAAAGATCCCTTGCTGCTAATGACAGGGCTAGCTCTACCACTCGCCAATTGCAAATTTTAGGAACAATAGGCGAAATTTATTTTAATTTGTTGATAACAGTGTAATAATTGATATTTTCTTTCAAAACAGCTCTAGGTTTTGCTTTCTTCTTTTTTTAGATAATTTGGCAAAATTTATTTTAATTTGTGAAAAACAGTTTGTGTAATAATTGATATTTTCTTTCAAAATAGCTATAGTTTTTTTTTTTTATAGATAATTTGGCAAAATTTATTTTAATTTGTCAAAAAGGTTTCTGTAATAATTGATATTTCAAAATAGCTCTAGGTTTTGTATTTTTCAGATAATTTGGCAAAATTTTCTAACCACTCGGAGCTAGGCCTGAATGAAAAAATGTAGCTGGTTTCCTTTCTAAGACTCCAAGTCAAAATTACCAAATGTTCGACATTCATTAGCTGATGATTAATAGGCCAATGTGCTCTAGTAGTGTCGTTAAACAAAATAAACTTACCACAGAATGTCTTCACACAATGAAATTATCTTCCATAACCTTCTTACTGCCGTCAACTTCAGAATATCATCTCATCTGAGTGAATCTTGTTTAATGTTATGTTTATTTTAAATGCATCTATTACAGCTTGAATGTTGAGTCTTTTTGTTTTTTAAAGTATGAATTTTGAGTTACATATCAGTTTTATAGCCACTGCCGTCCAGCTAAACATCAAAAACCAATTTTTCCACGTACACAATTTTTATGTTTTTTTACATTTAAATACGTTTATCCACACACTTCCATTAGGATGGGATGAGACCTCTATTAATGTGCCCATAGCCACTGACCTCTGACATTGCCAGTGATCAATTTCGGGGCTGGAACCATCTTCATAGTCTTCTAAGTTTTTTTACTTTTTTGTTTAACGTGCACATTCAGAGCAAGCTGT
>JAECMU010188340.1:0-10430 GCA_016106625.1 Dracogyra subfuscus
AGAGAGAGAGAGAGAGAGAGAGAGAGCTAAAGCCACTCTTGCGCCCTTGCTACGTTGCGCCTTAAAGGGACATTCCTGAGTTAACGGTTGTTGTTACATATATTGTTCTGCATAATATATTAGTGCCTGTATATTAAACGTGTTTTTGATTATTTCTTAAAATATTTATTTTCGTACGTACGAGATTATTTGAAAACAAAATCCAGTTTGAGATTCTTACAAATATTAAGACGACCAGAAACACAATGAATATACAGACACTGATATTCTAAACAAGAACATATATTTAATATGTATGTTTAATCGTAGAAATATTTTATTAATCGGAAACATCTTACAATGTAGCAAACTCAGGAAGTTCCCTTTAGTATATTTTATGATATTAAACTATATTTTATTGTAGATTTGTGTGTGTGTGTGTGTGTGTGTGTGTGTGTGTGTGTGTGTGTGTGTGTGTGTGGTTCGTTTTTCAAACAAAGTACAAAATTGTTTGTATAATATATAGGGTGTTACAGTAGTGGGGTTGAGAGTGTAAAAGCAGGATGGAAACCTATATTTAAGTACAATGGTAATTTACTGTCACTGTTGTCTTGAAATCGTGTTTTGTTTCTTGAATGTCTGTCTTTTCTCGCATGCTTTATTTAACAACGAACTCAGCTCATTTTATTTACGGTTATATGGCGTCAGACATATGGTTAAGGACCACACAGATGCCGAGACTGGAAACACACTGTCGCCCCTTCATGGGCTACTCGTTTTGATTAGCAACAAGGGATATTTTATATACACCATCCCACACGGCCTTTGTTACACCAGTTGTGGAGTACTGTCTGGAACGAGAAATACCCCAATGGTTCCACTGACGAGTACCGATCTTAGACCGACCGCGCATGAAGCGAACGCTTTACCCCTGGGCTACGTCCGGCCCCCCGCACGAACAACGAATTGCACGTGCAAGTGTCTTTACTTCAATCAGAGCGTCACGCGATTTATCATATAGTGACTTCCTAACACAATCCCTAAATTTAACGTTAATCCATTCTCTATCCTTACGTCTAAGACCTAGTCTAAACATTGCCTTATATCTAACCGTGACCCCGACACTGGCACCTAACCCTATCCATAACCCTCAGCCTAACCTTAACTATAACCGTCTACCGGCGTTAGGACCGGTCACATTTTAACTTTTTTTTTGCAGCTTTAGATTTACATTTAAATACAAAAACTAGACTCACGATGTTTTTTGAATTGGGTCCCTGTTCATTCTAACCATGTATTGGCTAAACGTCTACCGGTGACATAATAGGACCAGTAACGGAAACCAAACTTACGGTCTCTGGGGAATTGGGTCTCTGTGGATACTGACTTCATCGAACCCTCTGAAGTTAAAGGCACGGACGTAGCAGGTGTTGTTGGAGTTGCTTGTGGAGGTTTTAGCGTTGTCACATCTTGTGGCTGCTGAGTTCCTTTAGGTGACGACCTGTCTGCAGTAGCAGCAGATTCGCTGAAATCTGGAACACCTTTCTGTGTTGAGTGTATCACCGTAGGTGATGTCAGACTGTACAGATCGGTAGAGGCCGAAGATGAAGACGAATCTCCACTGTGTGAATTGTCTGTAAAACGAGTGTCTGTGAGAGGTTCATCTGTCGATGTTTGATCACTTATTACGGACAGTGTGGATGCTGGAATGCTAGTTACAGCTCCTGTTGAGTGCCTTGGAGAATACACCGCCGTAGTCGTGTGTTCACTAGCAGCACGGGCCGAAGAGCGCTTGGTCGACTTTGTCCTGACAGACTGGACGATGTCTGACAGGGTTGTGGGTCCATCTTCTCCAGATGAAGTGATTTGTCCAGATCCGCTGTATACCCTCGAGCTTCCAAGCACAAAGCTAGTTGACGGTTCAACTTTTCCATAGACGTCTGTTGCTTCACTCGACGAAGGATCATAAACATCAATAACCGATGTTGTTTGTACAGCCTGGGTATTGGTTTGTATTGTTTCGTCCACATTGGTCGTCGTATTGTCATGTTTATGCGAATTTGACTGATGTGTCACAGA
Organism: Dracogyra subfuscus; assembly: GCA_016106625.1. NCBI lineage: Eukaryota > Metazoa > Mollusca > Gastropoda > Neomphalida > Peltospiridae > Dracogyra > Dracogyra subfuscus. The sequence continues at coordinate 2,059 of JAECMU010188340.1, forward strand.
GGTGGTGACAGCTATGTCCAATTGTCCACTGGAATCAGCGGGTGAAGATTCAGAGGAAGTAAAATATGTCGAACGAAACACACTGGAATCAGAATGGCTCGGTGGTGGCCCATTGCTGTTGGTTTTTAGACTGAACGTCTCGATCGGAGTCTGAGAGTAATTGTATGTGAATGATTGTCCTGACACAGAGAGGTCGCTGTCCCCAGACACCGTAGTCAGGTCGTAGTCACTGGATATAAGCGGGTATTTCGTGCACCAGACGTTTGATGATGACATAACCTGCAATACATTAAAAAGTTGTCTTACAAAAATAATGACAAGACCTGCAACACATTTGAAAGTTGTCTCACAAAATGATAAAAAGACATGCAACATATTTGAAAGTTGTCTTACAAAATAATGACAAGATATGCAACACATTTGAAAGTTGTCTCATAAAATAATGACAAGACCTGCAACACATTTGAAAGTTGTCTTACAATATGATAAAACGACATACAACATATTTGAAAGTTGTCTCACAAAATAATGACAAGACCTGCGACATATTTGAAAGTTGTCATACAAAATAATGACAAGACCGGTAACACATCAGAAAGTTGTCTTGCAAAATGATCACAAGACGTATAAGACATTTGAAAGTTGCTTACAAAATCATGATAACGTAAACACTTGCTTACAAAAGTTAAATTTGTTTATTGTTTAAAGACACCACTGGAACACATTGATTTATTAATCACGTTTACTGGTAGAGAGGAAACCTGCTATATTTTCCTATTAGTAGCAAAGGATCTTTTATATGCGCTATCCCACAAACAGGATAGTACATATAACGGCCTTTGATATATCAGTGATACTAGTGATAGTTTATATTATATATGTTCTTATATCCTGCTAAATATCAAGGACACAATACAGTTATTTAAACTGTCTGTATAAGACATATATTAATGGGTTAATGAAATCAAGTATTAATGGTAATTTTGAAAAGGAAGGTGATGGTCTTGATGGTGGTTATGATGGTGATGATAATGGTGATGATGGATCGTATATCTGTTCTTATATCCTGCTAAATATCAAGCATGTAATACAGTTGCTTGAAATGTCTACCATATACAGGATAGCACTACGTCATCTTTATCCAAACACAGATAACGTAATACAACTACTTAGTATAGTGACTTACATGCTTCCACCCATGGGTCAATCGACGACATTCATTTATCCCCACCCATTCATCAATTCATTCATTCATACATCCATCCATCCATTCATCCATCCATATATCCATCCATCCAACCATTTATCCATCCACTCATCCATCCATACATCCAACCATCTATCTATCCATCCATCATCCATCCATCCATCCATTTATCCAATTCATTCATCCATCCATCCATCCATCAATCCATCCATCCATCCATACAACGATCCATCCATCCAACCAACCACCAATGTATCCACAAATCGGCGCTCCATCCTACTCCCTCACCATCCATTCGTTCATCCATCGGTCTACCGGTCTGTCCACACTCCACCTATAACACTTCACTTCTTGCGTACATCAAGTATTCTAAACTAGAAGCCATGGATATATTTTTCATTTCATCTTATTTTCGTGCGTATATCCACTTAAGGTTCATGCACGCTGTCCTGGGCACACACCTCATCTATCTGAGAGAGAAGAGCTGAGGGTGTAGTGGTCTTACACCTACCCACTGAGTCGTTAAAACTCGCTCTGGGTGGGAGCCGGTACCGGGCTGCGAACCCTGTACCTACCAGTCTTATGTCCGATGGTTTAACCACGACACCACCGAGGACGGTCATGGGAATAACCCCGTGGGTGGTAAAAGGATCCGCCAAGTCTGTCAACTCTAATGCGCTAGACACGGCTGAGTAGTTTGTCCCGACATTTCCTGCAGACAGTCCTTACAAGGTTACACACAAGTGTACAATAATAACGTGGGGGTAATGCCCTGCACCAAAAATAAATATCCTTCTCATGAATGGGATTTGGTTTGATGGAATGCACTCAGATGTATTCTGAATACACATTGTATTTTTATAGTAAACAAACCAAATATTCTGAATAATAAAGTTAATTTTAATGTAAATAAAACATTGCATAATAGAAATTATATTTTATAATCACAAAAACAAAAAAATAAACATTACGTCTAGCTGGACCCAATGTTCACGGATTTCAAAAGTATTCAAAAAGTTAAGAATGTAGTCTTTGTTTAAACGGACTGTCCTGAGTTGGCAGCCATTGTCACATGTGAGCGACTATCAGAATATGTTTGGTGACTATATTACATATTAAATAATAATAATAATAATAATAATAATAATAATAATAATAATAACTTTGTTTAATGAAGGTGACAGGTTTAGCACAAGCTAATCTTCAACATGGCCCTCAGCCAATGAACACAACACAATGAAACAATTTTGTTTTCCATATATACTTAGTATTATACTACTGCAATAAATACATGCAAACGAAATTACTAGAGATACACATAAATAATCCTAATGTAGAAAACTAAACTACTACCACTAGTACTACTACTACTACTACTACTACTACTACTACTACTACTACTACTACTACTACTACTACTATTACTACTACTACCACTGCTGCTGCTACTACTACCACTACTACTGCTACTGCTGCTACTACAACAACAACTACTACTACCACTACTGCTGCTACCACTACTACTCCTGCTGCTGCTGCTTCTGCTACTACTACTACTACTACTACTACTACTACTACCACTGCTGCTGCTACTACTACCACTACTACTGCTACTACAACAACTACTACTACCACTACTGCTGCTGCTGCTGCTACCACTACTACTGCTGCTGCTGCTACTACTACTACTACTACTATTACTACTACTACTACTACCACTGCTGCTGCTACTACTACCACTACTACTGCTGCTACTACAACAACTACTACTACTACCAATACTGCTGCTACCACTACTACTGCTGCTGCTGCTGCTTCTGCTGCTACTACTACTACTACTACCACTGCTGCTGCTACTACTACCACTAATACTGCTACTACAACAACTACTACTACTACCACTACTGCTGCTGCTGCTGCTACCACTACTACTGCTGCTACTACTACTACTACTACTAATACTAATACTACTACTACTACTACTACTACCACCACGCCACGACGACGACTACCACTAATAACTTTTAATTATCATATTTGACAGACATCTGTTAGTTGTGCAATATTAACATTAGACACACTGAACATATAGCAATAAAAACCGAAAAACCCACAGCTATTTAGCCATGTAAACTTTCATAAGCTATTGTTTCAGGTTCTGTTTGAAGCTTGTTGTCTAAGGGCAGTTTCACGGGAAAGGTTGCATAAAGAGTCTCACTGGGACCCAAAAATAAACTATTCAGCATTCTATAAAAAACAATATTTTTAAAAGCAGTATGACTAGAGAAATGTTTTTTTTTTAAATTGGACCTACAGCTATTACAGTTTATAAAATAATCAGTGATATGATTACATGCACAGCATAAAATATGAGGACACATAGGTATAGCATAATCATAAGCTTTCATGTGATACATTTCTAAGGATAAACTGAGGTGGTTTTTTTAAAATAAGAAACTGTTAAGAGTAACTATTTCTTCATTAATAAGTCCAAGGATTTTAAGTTTTCTGATGATTTTTGGTAATATTTTAGCAATATTCTTCTATTTAAAAATGATTTATTTTAAACAGAAACCATTAAATTCTAATCTTACAAACAGAATGTCTATAACTGAATTACAAATGAAATTTCAATATGTGTTTTAGAATACTAGTTAAAAATACTGTTGACTGCATTAGTATTAGCAGTGATATAAGCTTTCAAACAATGCAGTGTGAAAATGGCAATTTCGTTTACGAGGGGACATTTGTTTTTAACATGTAGATTTCTGTTAAATAAACTGAGACTGTTCTTAAACTTTTTTTAAATTTTAATTCATAATTGTATTAGGAAATAATATTTGAAATGAATCTGCATGTAATGGTGTAATTAGATAATTAATAGTGAAAGATTACCTGTCATTCATATGTATACTGCTGCATACAAGACACACAATCTACTTAACTTGCAATGTTCTTATTTGCCAGCTTTATTTTGTAATATTTGGATTTTACATCCTGAAACTGTGGCAGAATAAAAGGCTCATGTTCTTCAACCGTTAAAGACCCAATAAAGATGAAATGACTTTCTAAGCACTCCACTCGGACAGTCTGGGATGACCTTGTCCGTGACCATTTAAATGTTGATGTCACTTTACACTCATGAAGGAATTTCACACAAATATGATCACCTTCGAGCACTTTACACTTGCATTGTGTATTGGTTATTCGTCTAATTAAATAACCCTCGTCATAGTAAACAGTATTCTTACAAAACATCAGATTTTGTAGTAATATGAATTGACCTGCATTAAGCAGCCACCTGTGTAAAAAGACCAATTTGATACTTGAACTCCTTATGGTGAATGTTTAACACAGTTTGACTGTATATTAACATGGCAGAATAAAGAACCAACATTTATCACTACACAACTATCCAAGTGTGACAGAATAATAAACAAAGCTGACATCGCTCAGTCAAACCCCACTAACACCTATCTCATACTTCCATACAAGTCACATGTACACTGCAACACCCAGACATGTCAGTATCAAATCTGCTCAACTTTAACATGTTGTAAAATGTCCTTTTCGGTACTTGAACATTGTGACATAAAATTGCCACTGCACCAGTGAATGGATAGTTAATTTTAAATTTATTTAAATCATACATATAAGCATGTTTTATTTTTTATTTTAGACATACAGTAATTCTCAATAATGCATCGTATCTCACAACCCTTTTACAAAACATCTATCAAACAAACTTCATATCTTTTATGAAATTGGTATAGAATTGTATCCATTTGAGTGAATATATTGATAATGCAATAAAAGCACTTTGCAAAAAGATGTTTACATAAACATATTAACATTGTGTTTAGGAGGGGACATTTTGTTTAACATGCTAAATCTTGAGTATTTACAGAACTACAACTCACACAAACACAATAATTGCACAAATTGCAGGCTGTTATGCGTGTACTATATGATTAAAGTTTTGTAACCTGCCTTTATATATTTATTTGACCCATGTTTAGGAGGGGACATTTTTTAACGGAATTTTTTAGTCTCTATGTTACAATAAATATCTCAAAGTAAATAACAAAGTTACATCGATTTTTGTTCTTGACACAACTGGGCAATTGAAGGACGTTTAATATAGTTCAGTGTGAGGCCTTGGTAATTGAAGTTTCTAATTGCCCGTCGATCTTAGATTATAACAAAAGGTTTCAGATATGATTAGGAGAGATGTAATATATTCAGTGGAAATATCATTTAGTGCTTTATACACCATGATTCCGATGTGATATTTTGTTCTGTCGGGTAAAGATACAATATTTAGTTTCCTGAATATATGTTTAGACGGTGTTAACAATGGCTTGTTTAAAAATATTCTCATTGCACGTTTTTGCATTTTTAGAATTTCCTTAGCACAATGTCTCCAAACTAGCAGCAAAGTCGATAATTGGAATGATATATGCATTATAAACACTGCTTTGGCAACTTGATTTAAGTGTGTATTAAGTCTCCTGAGAAGTGAAATTATAATGAACAGTTTTGAAATCACTTTTTAAATGTGTATAGTCCATGTCAACGACTCGTCTATGTATACACCAAGTACGTTTTTGGATCTTACTGTAGTGAGTTTTTCATTGTTCAGCATGATTTGTATTGGGCGCTGCATGTCTATTTCTATAGGGCCATAGTGTTATATGTGCACCATTTGTGAATGCCTAATAAATAAACACGAAGATTTAACTCTATTTCAGTTTGGTCGCTACCATGTGTGAATTTCGCATCGTCGGCATACATGTCAACTGAGCAGAGTTTGGCAGAGAATTCATTTTCTTGTTTAAAATCCAATGTGTTTGCGATCATGTCGTAATGTCCCCATAACACATTTTAAACTGTCTACTTGGCATATAAACGTTTTGTTGATAGAGAGAAATATAGAAAAATTAACCAAATCGAAACAAAAAGAAATTTAAAAAACCCCCATCCGATAGGAATCAAAACGAAGCAAAGCAATCGAACTGAACCAAACCAAACCTAATGGGTCCACTAAGGGCAGTCGATCCGGCAACCCATCACACCTCGGAATTATAAAAATGACAAGAGTGAATGAATGAATGAATGAATGAATGAATGAAAGAATGAATGAATGTATGAATAAATGAATTTATGAATGAATGAATGGCTAATGACACCCCAGCACAAACATATCCATTGTCTATAGGGCGTCAAACTAAGGTAAATGAGTAAAGGAAGTGATGATCAATATCAATATAACAATTTAACAGCTAAATAAACACAGTGTAAAGAACGCTGCCAAAAAATCAAACATCACTGATAGTTAAAAAATAACATTTTAAATAAAATTTCAACACAATTTCAGGATTCCACCACATTTTTTTCTACCAAATGTATCTCCCCCCTCTCTGTCTGTATGTCTGTCTGTCTCTCTCTCTGTCTGTCTCTCTCTCTGTCTGTCTGTCTCTCTGTCTGTCTGTCTGTCTGTCTGTCTCTCTCTCTCTCTCTCTCTCTCTCTCTCTCTCTCTCTCTCTCTCTCTCTCTCTCTCTCTCTCTCTCAGGCATACACTCTTTCTCTGCCACCCCAAACACACACATAGTCATACACATACACACACACGCATATATATATACACACACACACACACACACACACACACACACACACACACACACATACATACATACATACATACATACATACATACATACATACATACATACATACATATATATATATATATATATATATTCACATTGATGATGTGATGACTGACATGTCATATTGTCAACTCAATGTTATAACGATGATTTGTCAAAACACTGTTAAAGTAAACTACGGTGTTATGGTAGATGTAATAAACGAACCCGGTGATACTATATACTTCCTGAATAACAGGATGCACACCGTGCCATTGTGTTACTGTAGAGCAGTACTTCCTATTTCTTATGTGAAATATAGTTTTTCATGACCCAATCAAAGGTCCGCCATGGTGTAGTTGTAGTTAAATGTGCGTTGTCGTGTAACTTTGTATGATTTGAGATGTGTTGAATACAAAACTGAGTGTTTCAGACAATCTTAATATTCAATATGGAGTCCATAGCAACAGTGTAAATGTAGTAGATATGTTTCAGAAAAATGGCCTATGTTGATTTTTAAGAGATTGATTAAAAATGGCCAGAAACTGCACGTTAGGCCATTCGTTTGTTAACAATAACGATGACATACATACATTGTACTTAACAAAAATGAAAGCACGACACATACAATCGTTTGTAAGCTATAGAGAATTTGATACCGAATTTAAAAGTGCATGTTGTAAACTGTTTAAAAAAACAATCTATTAGAGTAGGCCCTAATCCCTCTTTGGCAACCAAGATGGCGTCCTTAACATCAATGAAATAGAGAAGACATTTTTAAAGGGACATTCCTGAGTTTGCTGCAATGTTTAAGATGTTATTGACTAACAGAGACTTTATAACGATTATAATTAAATATCAAATACATTTTTCTGCATAAAATATTAATGGCTGTGTATTAAACATGTTTCTGATCGTTCTGATATTTGTACTGGGTTAAATTTCGTTTTATTTCCGAAAAAACATTTTTTCGTACGTACGAAATTATTTGAAGACGACACCAAGTTTGAGATTCTTACAAATATTAAGACGACCAGAAACACATTTAATATACAGACACTGATATTCTAAACAAGAAAATATATTTAATATGTAAGTTTAATCGTAGAAATATTATATTAGTCGAAAACAATTTACAATACAGCAAACTCAGGAATGTCCCTTTAAGTGCAAAAGTTGTTTGTAGATTTCGGGGAATGCTTCAAAAGTGCGTGTTTCAAAGATGTCAGAGCATTGCTAGAATCCTATGTCATTCAACATACTTTGTAATAGTTTCTATTATGAATACATGGCAGGAATATGCTACATGTGCACATGGGTGCATGACTGAGTTTTTCCGAACTGTCCTACAGCAGTGATTGCTGTACCTTAATTCAGACCAAATGTGTCTTTGGAAAGAAACGGAATATTTGTTTGACACATCAATACATTTTAGACTACGGTTGTTTGGTCTGTAAAATAATTATGGTTATTTAGATACTTGGTCCACATGGGTAGAGAAAGAGAGAGAGAG
>JAECMU010188431.1:0-21615 GCA_016106625.1 Dracogyra subfuscus
AAAAAAAAAAAAAAAAAAAAAAAAAAAATATCCAAAAGAAGACAACTCACTTTCCGGTATTGCGTAGCCAACATCAAATTATCTCCCCCATAAAGGCTGCCCATAGTGACCATGTTGTCCACCAAATTGATTAGTGGCTTGTAAACTTCTTGCTGTGAAAACAACAGTATATTAGTGGAAAAATGACTTCATGTTTGTACAATGAATGCAGACTTACTTGAGTAAAAGCATTATGATGTGGTAAATGTTTCTTTTTCTCAGAATTAAACACTTGATAAATCATAAATCATGAAAAGCAAACTTATGATAAAATGAAGGTTTAATTATACCAAAGCATATTATGAATCCCCCAGCAATTGCCCAAACAGCTTCTGGCCCTTCAGGTGTTCACATTTCCATCCCCCAGCCGGTTGAACTGAGAGTGGGCCTCTCCCTTTGAAATACACTCAAAGAGTCTAATATAAAGATTTTAAAAACTACGTGCTAGCAATCTTTATTTAATCTCACTAAAAGTGTACCTTGTTTTCTATTTCCTCCAGTTCTCGTTTAAGATCTAAAAATGACTGATGATTATCTTCTAAACTTTCCTCTAGGTGACCTGTAGAATCGTTACGTCTGAAAACAAACATGAAACAGATTTTTAACACTAATTTCTAGAAATATAACAAGATATAAAATACAAAATGAATTTATTTGTTAAATAAGATGTATTAATAAATAACGAAATTAAACACAAATAGTACTGGGATTGTAAACTTCATTGAAAGTTATTTCCAGAGTTTGCATAGCCAAACATCAGGATCAGTATGTATGTTTATAACAAGAGGCTACATTAGGGTTGCTTCATTTACAAGTAGAACCAAGCACCCACTATACCGATGTTAAATAACTTTTGTTGTTGGCGGGGGACGAGAGTGTAGTTACAACAAGTGAATCACTTACTGTCTGCGATACTCTCGCTCAGTGTTACGTCTTTTCTCCAAGCACTCGCGGTAGTAGTCACGTGACTTCTCTAGAGAGGCTTGATTCCTCCGAAGCTGAATCAGCAGCAGCACAAGTTCATCATGCTACAATAAAAATTACCAGACATTGATACAACTGTTAAAGTGGCACTGTCAGAGATGAATTATAAATATTATGCAGAGAGAGAGAGAAAGAGAGAGAATATAGTTTCTACTTCCTACTACTGTAAAATACTTTATTTTCGAGGGGTGTAATTTTCGCGCTAAAGAAAAATCACCATGTTCGCGGAATTAATATTTCGCGCATCCTTGATTAAACTTTTTTTTTTTTCTTTCTTTTTTAACACCACTATTATTTATCAATAAATCCTGTTTTACAATCAATGCATAAGCAATATTAACTGTCGGTACCGTGACATGGGATTAATTAGTCCTGAATAGTTTATCAATTAAGACAAATAAAGACGACCAATTGATCGTGTCGGCATTCCACCAGATCAACAGGTAAAGGGTCTCACTGAGATTGGGTAAATGGCCTCTTGTAAGCTTTATATTATATAAAGAGGTGTAAATCTTTGTAATTCAGTACCATCCACAATGTTTTACTTCCCCGAAACCCAAAACGCCCGGTTTGCCAAATCCATGCGAAAGTAAAACTGAAAACGAGGCAGAAACAATAGACAAGCTGACGTCATAGGATACTCCTAAAAAGCGAAAGCGTGGTGAAGAAATAAAGGAGGTCTTTCTTAAACAGGTGAGCGATACAGTAAGCAAACATTCAATTCCAGACAAGTTGGTAATTAACTGGGACCAGACTGGAGTATCGGGGTGATTGGACCATGGAACATTGGAAGAGAGAGGCGCTAAACAGGTGACAATATCGGGTGTTGACGACAAATGACAGATCACGGCTTTGTTGCTGATCACCAAAAGTGGAGACATGTTACCACCCCAAGTCATCTACGCTGGAAAAACAGACCGGGTCATCTACAACAATTAATCGGTCACAATCTGTTTGGTTTAATTTTTCACGGGATCCTAAAATTCGCGCTAAATGCTTTTGCGTGAATAGTGCGAAAATTAAGTTCCCGCGAAAATAAAGTATTTTACAGTAATCAAACTGGTTAGTGAGTTACGTACTGTTTTTCCGATGAGGTCTCCTGCAGAGATGCTCATTCTCAGTCGTTTACCATTAAGAGGATACTTCTTGTTCTTGCTCTCAAGTTTTCTGGTTTCCTTTGAAAAGAAGCACTTGAGAAATTTTATATGTTGTTTATCATAAACTGGCTTCATAAACTGGATCTATATAGACATTTGAAGTCATAAAAGTCATGCTATGTCGTAACTTGAGCAATGATCAGGGGCATTTTGTAAAGACATCAATATATATTGCATGTGAAATTTGTGAAATATTGAATAATTTTACAGTCCGAAATGAACATTCTTTAAATATGTTATCAGTATATCAGAGCTAATTAAGCCTCTCAAATTACACATCAATGTTAGATCCACTAATATTTCTACTACCCAATTCCTGCAGGGTTGAAAATTAGCAGTCGCCTGTTTGCTAAGGGCTAAGGGTTACTAAGAATTTTACAAAGGTAGTCCATTTTATTATTATTACTGGTCGACCATTGATTTCAGAGTGGCAGGTATTGTACTACCCGTTAAAAAAGAAAGACAATAAAACTGAATCGAATGCATCTCTACTGACATGAACAACAAATCTGGCAGGAGATGATATTATAGAACATGTTCTATATTTTGACAGCGCCGGACTGACCAGACTCAGTCTCAGCTTCTTCATTTTTGGTTTGGGTCTGTAAACAAATATAGCTCAAAACGTGTAAATAGCAGACACTTGAATTGTTTAAAAATTTTTTAGAAATCATCAGCTTATTATCATGGGTTGGATACGCCATAATTAAATCAGAGCCCTCCCCACAAAACAATTACTGAACTGACCAGTACATCAGTGTTCAGTGTATTATATCAGTGTGTGGTCTGCTTAAATCATAATTTTTTTTACTGAACTGACCAGTATATCAGTGTCCAGTGTATTATATCAGTGTGAGGTCTGCTTAAATAAATAAAAAATAAAATAAAAAATAAAATAAAAATACTGACCAGCACATCGGTGTCCAGCATGTCTGGCTCTTCCTTCACAGTGTGGATCAACAACTCGGGCCGCTTTTTCCAATTCGGACCTAAAACAATATCAGCTAGTATTTATTAACAGACAATGCTCTTCATACTTTCAACATTTTACTGACAACTGGATAGAATGGACATTTCGTAAACTGAATGACACTAAAATTGGTCTAAATGCTGATTTCAGGGTGTTGCCATAATGATGATAATGATAATAATAAATAAATGATTCGGTAAGTGAACTGATTACAGATATTGCAAGTCAACAAGATTTTTACCCATCTACTAATTTTTCTTTCTCTTTTCAAAATAACTTACTATTATGTAAAATGACTTCTAGCCACATTTTAATGTTATTTTATCTATTGGGAATTATAATTTAAAAAAAGGCTAATCCATGGCTAATATAATGGACATGATTACAATATTCTAAAAGTATGTTACCAATGGTGAACTGTAACACTGAATAAACATCAAGGAAATGTGTACAATATTTGTACAATTATTTTCACTACAATGTGACAGGAAATCTTGATTCTAAGCACCTAATTATATATACAAAAATAGCTCAAGTAAGATAGCTTTCAAATCTTAACTAAAACATGGCAACATGTTACAATTATAAAAATAAAAACAACAACAATAACAACAACAACAACAACAGCAGATTAGCAAACACACAGAAACATCCCACAACCAATGCATGAAACGCAAGTAGATCATTGCAAATGTCTCCACCATCGGCCGTTCCAAGTGTTCACACAATATAGTCAAATGTTTCTGACAAACATTCTGCTGAAATTAGTCGAGGGTGCAGCATGCAAAAAAGCTGTGCAGACAGTTTGTTCTTGTTACCATCAACAGAGAAGAAACCCGAGTCATAGGAGGAGGATTTCTGCCAGTGCCGGAGAAGGGAGGATGGCTGCAGATGGAGAAAAGTGTCTTCTAATGGAAATGTTCGGCAAGAAAATAAAACTTGATATGTAGTGATGTTTAGTATTGTTCTCTTGACCCATTTGAGTAATTAACCAAGGCCAAGTTTCATGATTTATTGTCCGTCTTTTTTTAATGCTGTGGAAATGACTACAAGTTATTTATTTCTTTATTTCTGAGCTGACTGTTTTTTAAACTGGACACACAACTTGTATTGTTTCATTATTTCCAAAACACTTTTACTTTTCTTCTTATGTTAAACCAAACTGAAATTATTTACAAATGTTTTGTTACTGAAGCATTGTTACTGTATAACTGTACAGCGTTCTGACAAATTGGTGACTTTCAATTTATGATCAGTATATTTATTATCAATGGACACACAAACATCCTGTCCAGACAAGTTAAAGTAAAAATAAAATGGACAGAGGATATAATATTTTGAATTCACACTTATCTGGTACATAATGCTTCATATTGGCTACCAATGTATTTGTATGTGAATTAAAGTGAAGGTAACTGCAAAAGTAAATAAAACAGAACAGCATGTAAGATGCCTGAATAGTGAATAGTAAAAATACACTTGGTATTGTAGCTTTAAAGGATATAATGTGTTTGGAAAAAAGAGAGAGAGAGAGAGAGAGAGAAAACTACCAAAGTTAACTGAACAAACTGCAAAGGAGTTTGTGCTCCTTTACAAACTGAAACATCAAAACAAAGATGAGAGTTCCCAGTGAAAGGTGGAAATGAGATCTCCATCTGTAGCCAATCCCTTAAGAAACTGTTTGTTAGCGCAGAAGGCTTCACTCCTCAAATACCTGATCCTAATCTTCTATAGGTCTGGTCCACCTCACTGTAGGACCCCACAACATCTTCAGCCTCAAAGAAACGATGATCTGGATTGTCCTCATCTTGTCTGCTAGTGTGCCAAGATGGACGATCATGATGTTTAACATCATTGTCTGATGAAAAATCACGACATCTGCTGTCATTGTCCAATGGATGATCATATCTACTACGACTGTTGCTGTGTGATGGTAAATCATGAAGGCTGCTATCACCAAGTGATTGAAGATTGGGTTGTCTTATGTTGTCCTTTGATGGCAGATCCTGATGCCTATTATCTGATAACTGCAACTGATGATCATGACTTGTGCCATCATATTGCGATGGAAGATCATGGTGTATACTCTTAAATTCTGATGGAAGATCATGGTGTATACTCTTAAATTCTGATGGAAGATCATGGTGTCCGATTACACTGTCTGATGGAAAATCACAAAGTCTGCTATTGTCTGATACAAAATCATTTCTGCTGTCATAGTCAGGTGACATTTTATCATGTCTACTGCCATACTCCGATGGAGGAACATGATGTCTGCTTTCTGAGTGTGACTCGATGTAACCACCAACAGCAGATTGACCTAAGAGAGACCCTTCCCCTCGGATACTGCCGGTATAGGACGATGGAGGCCGGAATGCTGATCCCCGTTCCACGACACTGTCTGGCTTTTCGAGATTTGGGATGTAAGATCCTACTGGACTGTAGAACATCTCCTGGTTCACTTCATCTGTCAGTCTCTCCATGGATACCGATGCCTTCGTTCGATAAACACTAGCTATGTTCCGAGTGTTTTGCACTGGACCAGGCAATTAAACATAAGATATATAATATATTGTACAAAAATGAGAACATCTATATTGTCATGACTTTACACACAACCTTGAGACACGAAAACTTTTCACAAGTAAGATACATAATTACATCTATCTACATGTACAGTAAATCACTACTGAAAGGCTGAAACAGGAATAGCAACGAACATAAGGACTGCATCACAAATCACACACATACATTAAGAAGATTAGTCAAATAAGTTCTTCATTGTAATACCGTGTGGTTATCAGATTTCTATCTACTGTAGAACGTTTGGAACTATAAACTTGGCTCCAAATGAAAGAATTCAATATTTCTTATTTTAGTGGAACAGAAAACTTGTATAGTTTCCATTATGTGACATGACATTTATATTACAAAGTAGATACATAAGTTGAAAGGAAGGTGTAGACAAAAAGTAGAAACCCCAACAAAACCCCAAACCATTCTGGTCTCATGGGTTGAACAATCCTACTAGTACCTCTAAACAAATGAAATTGTCATGATTAGTTATTTCTTAATTTTGGAGAGAGAAAAAAATCAATAACTAGATAAACTATGAAATAGCTCTACTAACGCAGAGCTTCTAGATTATGGTACCCCTACTCCCATGGCTAGTGATATTTAATGCTAGGCTAGTAAATAACTACTATTGCCATGTCCAACAGCTAGTGAAAAACATTTGTCAAATGTTGCAGTGAAGTTTATTTTATAAATATGAATATATCCTGCCTCCACCCCAACCCCCGAATGTTAATGTTTTTAAGCTCTATCTTCCTATTTTGGTGACATAACTCATTATAACTATTATTTAGTAAACTTGTATTAACTTAAAAGTTGCGGGTAGTAAATTTTAAAAATAACACATCCCACAGCTAGAGTATTTAATAAACATTGTAGAGACCCTGACTAACGGTGCCATCCAAACACGTACACACAAGTGTCACAACAACAAATACAAAGGACATTCATTGCTCAACATCCCATCTCTCAGAATGTAAATGAAGTCAAATTAACCTCGAATGAATTAATAAAAGACAACAATTTTCCGAACTGATCAAACTAAAAGAATATTAAAGACAGAATTAAACAATGTGTTACTTCATCATTTAAATTGCTACATGTCATTTCTATATTTACTTAAAGGGACAGACCCTAGTGAAAATTAACACTAGGTTTAGTTAATCTACAAACCCGTAACACATTTGGATAAAGTTACAATTGAGTGAAACAGGAGTCTGTGACTTTGAAATGGTGAAATACCCTCTAAAAATAACTGTTACTTCACAGATATATTATGTAGATTTGTTCAAATATGAGAAATGCGTTTTGTGATAGTAAAAACACCAGAATGACGAAAAACACTTTGAATCTATGAAAATGGATAATCTAAACAATAAAAGTTCAGTTATCAAAAATGGCTCCAATAGTAAAAGATATGCCTTAGTGTTTAAAAACTAGGGTATGTCCCTTTACATTTCTTAACAGATACTTCATTCTGTGCAAGTACACACTTCATTCTGTAAATCATGGTTCGATAAATGGTTCAAATTTGTAGATGTACCAGCTGGCCAGGTGATTATTACATCATGCAAATTGATACAGTGGATTGAAATCCTATCAGTATATACTTTTAGTTTTTATTAGCCAGTAACTGATCGTGACAGAAAAAGACCACCATGTAGAGAATAGATACCAAAGCCATCTACGTTTCACACTGACAGGCTTTCTGCCAGAGGGTACAAAGGGTAAAATTACATCCCTAAAATCTTGGAAATGAATAGATTGATTTTAATAATTTTTAGGAATATTATACGGTATAGTAACAGAACTGCTGTTTAAAATTATCAAAGTACATGAAATGCGGTGTCTACTTTTAAAGATTTCAAAACCATAACGGCTTAGCAGTGGCAATTTTGACCTGTTTTGTTTTTATTATGTACTCTCAAAAAGCCGACTGACCGACAGTTATGTTTAGGAATGTCTTACCGGAGTAGTCCTCTTCCTTCTGTCTCTGCTGCAGCTCCTGGATACTCTTGTATGCATCTCTCATCTCCTGAGCTTCTTCCTTTGGACTGCTCACAAACAGTCTCGGCTTGGCTTGCTGATCAACCTCCCTTGGACTTCTGCCCAAGCTGTTTCTTTGATTGTCTGGGAATGTTCCACGTGGACTCCTCCCCTGTGAACTTCGGTCATCTTGGGGACTTCTGCCTTGTGGACTTGTTTCAAGATTCCCCATAGACTGGCTGCTTGCTGCTCCATCTCGTAAAGGTCTTGCAAAGGAAGATGATTGATCATCGGCACCAATTCTGTCCATGTTGCCCAATGATTTATAATGGGTTGGTCTTCCTTGACTGTTGAAAGACTGGTCAAACTGAGGGTCTCTTCCAAAACTGTCACGGGAATTATCATTCCTTGGATCTCTACCAAAACTGTCACGGGAATAATCATGCCTTGGATCTCTACCGAAACTGTCACGGGAATAATCATGCCTTGGATCTCTACCGAAACTGTCACGGGAATGATCATGCCTTGGATCTCTACCGAAACTGTCACGTGAATGATCATTCCTTGGATCTCTCCCCAAACTGTCACGGGAATTATCATGCCTTGGATCTCTCCCCAAATTATCCTGTGATCTTCCTGCATACGAATCTCTGCCAATGCTATCTCTTGACTGGTTGAATCTTGGATCCCTTCCCCAGCTGTCTCTTGTCTTGTTCTGCACATCTCTTTCCATACCCTGAGTATTTCTGCTTAAGCTATCACGTGACCGATCCTGCCATTCCGGTCTGCTAGAATCACTGTATGATTGTTCATGGTGAGGTCCTCTGCTGTAACTCTCATGCAATGCTTCAGGCTCTGGTATACGACCCTGAATGGGTCTGCCTGGGTTTGCAGGCGAAGACTTGTTGAAGTAACCATCTGTTTCATCTCTTCTTGGATTGTGGTCGTCAGGTGAATCCTGCTACAAGTACAAAGACAAATGATATTAAACACACACACACATCTTCACTTCCTGTCTATCTACTTGTTGTTTTAAATAAATTGTATTATTTTGTCTGCCATGTAAAGTTTGTGATTGTAAAATGTAGGGAGAGACCTTTATATAGGCATCTCCTGTTGGTCAATCCCCAACGCTAACACAAACGTCAATAAATAGTTTAAATATATATATTTTTTTAATTTAAAACATGTTCTTGCTAAAAAAAAAAAACCCTGAATTAAAATGGATGCCATGAAGTTAATGATTACATCTTGAAAGTAAAGAAAAAGGTAAAGATTGTCTGCTATTTCATTTCTTTTAGGTTCATCACTCTATGGACTAAACCAGCATGCACAAACTGTGTGAACTGACAAAGACATTCACACACTAGTATACCATGGGTTTGGGCACTGTTTTGCTATCTGAATCTGAAAGAAATAACAGACAATTCTTATAACTAAATTTAAAACAAAATTAAAATAAAAGACCATTTTATTTTGAAGTCTTCTTTTGGTTTTAATAAATAAACTAATACAAAGTAATAAATATAAATATAAGTCATCAAATGTAACATTCTCTGATGATGAAATGTTTTCATTCATTAAGAAATTAACAAATTCACATTACAAAATAACTTTGAAATATTTCAGAAACTTACGGGATAACCTTGATCTGGTTGTAACAGTGGAGTGGGGTACTGAAAATATTCTCTCTGCTGCATCCTTTTCTTTTCGTTCTCCACAGAGGTCACATAGTCATTAGATGTGTGTGGAGTTTTCGTGTCAGCGATTTCCTGTGCGATCTGCTGTCTCACAGATACAGGATATGGAGGTCGTCCTGGGGATGCTTCCTGCCGTCTGCCCGATGAGTCCCGGTCCCCAGAGTCGGTGTCGGATGGAAGATTAACATACGTGTGTGGAATTGTAACGGTGAGTTCTGGATGTCGCCGAACACCCTGGCTGTTGAGCTGGGGCATAGAGGAAGAATGTTCACCATGCTCTCTATTGTCAGGATTATAACCTGGAGCTCCATGACTTGAAGGTCGGTTACCATGGCCATTGTATGGTGGATGGTCCAATGTCCTTGAGGATCTATCACCATGATAACCATCAAACTGAGGATGATCAGAAGCTCTAGATGACCTATCACCATGGTAACCATCAAATGGAGGACGTTCGGAAGCTCTGGATGACCGGTCACCATGGTAACCATCATATGGAGGACGATCCGAAGCTCTGGATGACCTATCACCATGGTAATCATCAATTGGAGGACGATCTGAAGCTCTGGATGACCTATCACCATGGTAACCATCAAATGGAGGACGATCTGAAGCTCTGGATGATCGGTCACCATGTTGGCTATCAGAAGGTATGTGTCTCTGATAATTATCAAATGCTGGTTGATCTAATGCTCTCGATGGCCTTTCACGATGAAGACCTTCATCACCATAATTACCAGCCTGCATTCCTGGTCCACGGGTATCTTGTGCTTCTTCCCACGGTGAAGGACCGTAACCTTCAAGTGGCTGATCTCTCGACTCCCCATCTCTAGAATAAACATTTTGTGGCTCCCTACCAGAATGTTCGTCACTACCAAAGTAACTAGGATTTATTCTTTTCTGTCGTCCTTGAAAACTTGTAGGTTCCTGAGGATGAGATTGGTTTGCGTCAGCACCTTGTCTTGGCATACTGCTGTACTTATCCTGCCCATAACCCTCATTATGCTGTGGATCACTGTAGTCAGGATGACTCTCTCTGTATCTGTCCTGGTTCTCCATATCCAAAGGATAATTATTATGTGGAACGTTATTGCCATTAGTTCTATGTGGTGGATATACAGAAGGATCACCAGGATTGCTTCCTGGTTGATACCTAGAGTCTCTGGGGTCAACATTTGCTTGTCTTTCTGGATCACCATATCTCCCATCGTATTCCCTTGGCCTACCCTGATTGTATGCAGGTGTTAAATCTCGAGAGTTTCTAGACCGCGTTGTTGAATAACTGTCTCTGTCCCTCGGTGGTAGCTGGGAATTGGTACTGTTCTGTTCAGGATGATGCGATGGATTGTTATCACTATATCCAGGGTAAGAAGCAGTCACTCTTGAATCAGGAGGCTCAATGTCTTCATCTCTCTGTAACCGCCGGTAACCTCCGGGATCCTGCAAGTGAAGGTTGCCTGGAAATAGAGGTTCATCATCGCTGGCGTCGTTGTTGCGTGATATGATGGGAGACTTTGGTATCAGCCTCTGAGGTTTGTTGTTATTAGTTTCTCTTGTAAATCTGAAATGCAGTAGGAAACCCAAGTTCTATTACAATTACCATTACCTATATTTTATATTTTTTTAAAGTAGGTCACTGTGATACACTGCAATTCCAAGTTGGACTTGTATGTAAGGTTTGATGATCTTATATGAACTGTTGTTTGTTTGTTTTGTTCAACAACACCACTAGAGCACATTGATTAATTAATCATCAGCTACTGGATGTCAATTTTGACAGGTGGTCATCAAAGCAAACCCGCTACATTTTTCCATTAGTAGCAGGGAATCTTTTATATGCACTTCCCCACACACAGGAAAGCACATACCATGACCTTTGACTAACTGTGACTCACTGGATGAAATGAGAGAAAACCCCAATCAGTTGAATGGATGCACTGAGGTGGTTTGATCCTGTGATACAAACACTTCAGGCGAGCACTCAACCCACTGAGCTAACTCTGCCCCCGGATTTCCTTTAATGACTGAAACAAAAGGCCTTGGTGACCTAGTTATAGTACATGACACCGTCATTCCATGTTATATATACATGCAAGGTTTGATCATCTTGTATGAACTGGTAAGAAAGACATGTCCCAGAAATGAAAGGTTTACAGATGCATGAATGGATATATATGAACATACATACAATGTCATACCATAATATACTGACAAAAAGAAATAAGGGAACACTACTAGTGTAATATGGTCTGTATTTCATACCAAGTTATAATGTGGGATTGAATGTCTGTAGTGTTGAATGTGCCGTCTGTGTGTTCCCAGGCAACAGTCAACTGCTGACAATATTAACTGATTTTTGATGCAGTCTTTATTTTTTGTTGCTATCTGTGTGATCCTTTATTTCTTTCTTTCAGTATATGATGTGTCAAAGACGGGCACATAATATTTAATATCTATTTAGCAACATCACAGCACATTTTACATGTGACAGATACAGTGTCTAATGGCAATTTCCCATGTGTACAAGTGTTGATGCAGTATATCTGTGGTATGTGGAAAACCGATGCTTTCTACACCATTTATATGGAAACACTGCTATCAATAACCATAGAATCAAATTGTTTCAGCTGTCCAAGCATGGCTACAGTAATATAATGACTTAAGCAAAGAACAGCATCACAAATAAAACTAAATATGCAAAAGGAAAACCACCAATCTACAGTAGAAACTTGGAAAGTTTAACACAGGCATGTTCAGGAGAACATTAGACTGGTTTTTGTGTCTAACCTGATATAAATGTGATATGATAGAGAGACAATGATACCAGTGAAATAGTGCTTGGCCTGAACAGGTCACTGGGTTATACATTACATTTATTAGACAAACTATTTGAAAATACTTACCCTTTCTGACCCTTCATCATGGCCTCCTGTCTCAGCAGTGACACCCAGTTCTCCAAGTCTGATGTACTGTCTGTCGCGAAATACAGAGTCTTCGTGTTCTCATGTTCTAGCTGAAACACATAACACCAATATTTAATGTCATAGACTGTAGTTTTAATCGGCGAAACACAAAGTCTTCGTGTTCTCATGTTCTAGCCGAAACACATATCACCAATATTTAATGTCATACTCTAGTTTCAATCTGCGAAATACAGTCTTCATGTTCACATGTTCTAGCTGAAACACATAACACCAATATTTAATGTCATAGACTGTAGTTTCAATCTGCGAAATACAGAGTCTTCGTGTTCTCATGTTCTAGCTGAAACACATATCACCAATATTTAATGTCATAGACTCTAGTTTCAGTCTGCGAAATACAGTCTTCGTGTTCTCATGTTTTAGCTGAAACACATATCACCAATATTTAATGCCACAAATTCTAATTTTCATCTGCGAAATACAGTCTTCGTGTTCTCATGTTCTAGCTGAAACACATATCACCAATATTTAATGTCATAGACCGTAGTTTCAATCTGCAGATATGAACACTAAGTTTGGTTTATTTACAAACCTGCAACATATTTGGGTAAGATTATCATCTAGTGCTGTGCTGTTGAAATGGGAAAATACCCTTAGAAAGTAGACCAGGGCCCCGTTTTACGAAGCAACCTTAGCTACTATCGAACTTAGTGATTTAAGGTTGATATTACGCTACCGATCTTAACATTTACAACCGTTCGACGAAGCAACCTTAGTGCGATTGTAAACCCAAACTTACTACAGTAGCAATCTTAACTAAGGTTAAAATATTATAGTCCATCCCATCCTCATACAAACATGTTTTTGTGTAAATAATTTCAGTTTTGTTTGACGTAAGAAGAAAAGTAAAAACATTTTCGAAATAAGAAATGTTTTTTTATACTATTTTGTATCCAATTTAGCAAAATGTCGGCACAGAAATAAATAACTTTTTTTATTTATAGATCAGCGACAGTCATTCTTCGCACAATTGTTTCGGTTTCATACACAACAAATAAAACATTGACAATGTACTTTTTATATATTTCACCATTTTAAAACTTAAACTTAATCTTTTATTTAAAGCTACATTGTCTGGATACCATATTATAAGATCAATTACAGATGTGAAAGACAAGCTCAAATGCACTTTTGTGTGTATTCGTTAAGAACGGATATCGTCAAAAGTATACACTCGATTCGTTATCAGAGCCGCCATAGCTCGGCAAAGTTCAAACGACAGGCTGTTGTCAGTTTCAGTTAACACGTGCGTTTGTCGATTTCAAATTGTACGCTTCGTCTCAAAAAATTATAGGAGAAGTCTTGCGCTGTACGAAGAATGCTCGTTTGCGGATACGGTACTAGAGTCTTTCGTTAAAACCGGTTTGATCAAGACAACGTGCCTTCCTATTTCAGAGTTAATCTTTTATAAAGTGTTAGTAGAACTTTTAAAATCGACAAATTCAAATAAATATTATTTCTTTGGAAAGGGTAAAGTTAGGGCGTCTTGAAGGGGGAGTGTTTAACGACGTCAAAGTATAGAGCATATTGATTTAATAATCGTCCGACACGATACAACTGTGAATAAAATGTGTTCAGTACGTCGTTAAATAAAACATATTCTATCCTTCCTTCCATCTGCTGTTGGATGTCTAACATTTGGTAATGTTGACATATAATCTTAGAGAGAGGGGGTGTATTGGAGGTCAAAACCCTTACTTGCTCACGCTTAAAAAAAATTAAATGTATTTTCTGGGTGAGTATGGCCCCATATAAACTTCGCTCAAAACAGTCTATAACCCCAATCCCGCTGAAATCCCTGTACACGCACTTTGGAAACCCACTATGTTGGTTGTTTTGTTGGGGTGGTTTTTTCCAGCAAGGAATCGTTTATACGTACCATCCTGCAGACAGGATATCACATACCATGGACTTTTATATAGCCATGGGTGCGGATCTATCCTAGACTGACCGCGCGTATAAAAAAACCCCGACCTTTTTAGGTCTAAGTAATGAATAAAAATAACATATAGTCTTGAAAATTGTTACGTAAATCGAAGACAGTACCCTCTTCCAGACAGTGCTGCTTTAATGGCGAAAGAGGCCGTCCATTCCAAATCCGCTCGAAACACAGCATTCCGTGGTATCCGATACCTTCGTATTAGTTCCTCGTTATTGACTGTGTCTAACTTTATGCTTCTGTCGCAAAAAACACGTTCCATTCGCCTTTTTTCCTGTCCTCAGCGTTTTTTTAAGATCGCGACCTTAGAGCTTACAATAGGTGCAGACCTATTGTAAATATTGATAGTAACTTAAGGTGATTGTAAACTACGGTTGTTTAGTAAAACGGGTTGTCAATTGTAAGAAAAAGTTATGGTCGCTACCTTAGGCACTTAAGGCGATAGTAGCGCTAAGATCGCTTCATAAAACGGGGCCCAGGGGCCTAATTCACAAACCTCTCTTAGGTCCTGCTAGACAAGTATCCTCTTTGCAAGTCTTTTAGCACTGCACTGCGAGATCACAAAGTTATGAGTGTTCAGTAAAATAGGCCCCAGAGCTTGTATGGGAGCAATAACCATTACTTCGCAAAGGTACGAACATTTTAAAAATAATTTTTTTTTATTTCATGGTATTAGAAACACCAGGACGACGAAAAACACTTCCAAGAATATGGAAATGGATAATTTAAACAACAAAACTGAAGTAGTATCTGATGTAAATAATGAAAAATGGCTACAATAGTGAAACAAACACCTCAGGGTTTAAAGACTAGGGGTCTATCACTGTAAGGATAGTCTGACAATTCTTTCTGGTTCATTAGGGTATGAACGAAAACAAAACCCAAAACGTATGTATAAACTGTGCCACTTGGTGAAGACCAACAGCCACATACATGGCTACAATCTTTCATGATTAATGCATGAAGAGAATATAACTTACTGAAACAACGATGAAGCCTAATTAAGTGATAGAGTAAAACCGATCTGGGACACTCACTTTAAATGCATACTGTCTGAAAACCGGCTCTGTCGGCAACACCATATTAATTCTGTAGCTTGGCAACAGTACAGAGGTCACAGCATTTTCTTCATGTTCATCTGAAAATGATTAATGGCATCATGTTATGATCTTCCATCACTAATTGCACAGCAACCCACCCAAAAAAAAACCAAAACACTTAAAACAGCTAACTCACTTGTCATATCCAAACTCTCAAGATCCCTCCATGAAAATCTGGATTTATTCCTGATGTATTTATTTTGATATGAATTTAAACACATAAAGATTATTCTACACCACTTCAACTGACAGTTTGAACCTGTAAAAACCCTACAAAATGCTAGACAGATAATCCTGACATGTAAATTTCAGTTTAATTTACTTCCACTTTAGCGGCATAAGAATATGGCTAGAAAACAAGAATTCCATCATGGAATTAAACAACTTGCCTCCCGTAAACTGATTTGGTAAATAAATAGATAATGTTCAGGCTTAATCTAGTTGTAATAAAAATATTAATGAAAAAACCCAACATGTATGCATTAAAATCAATATTAATAGATGCAACTATATATCTTTTTTAATATTCTAGCACTTCCTAATATTATAGAGTTTGTGAGAAATGAAGCATGAAATGTTAAAATTGGAGCTATAAACACAAGCTATGACACCTTCACCTTGCTGTCACCAGGAAAACAGTACCTAAATGTTAGCCTTTGATTTCATCAATGTAAGATTGTTTCTAGTTTTACACACTTATAAAAACTGAATGAGCAAGTTAATCAGAATTCGAAATAAGCACTTTTCCATTTGCCATGATAACTGAAAATCTGTTTGGGCAAACATTACATGTACATGTTGTATGTACTTTAATGGTTGTTCATGGACAAGAGAAAATTTTCAATGCAGTTTCATTATGAGCAATCAAAAAGATATTGTCATTATACTTGAACAAAAGAAATCACTTATTTGGACAAGTAAACAAGTTTCATGGTTTCATGATTTCTAGATGTATTTGTCCAGTAGAGTAGTGGAAAACTCAGTTTATTTTTATTGCTAATCTTACCTTTGTATATAAACAGGGCGAAATCAACAAGCACACACCATCTTTTTTTCCAGCTTTTAGTTAACCCACCAGTTTCCTGCAAACAGTAAACACCACAATCAGAATAAAGTACTTAAACCATTTAAAATTACAAAGTTGTTTAACGACACCACTAGAGAACATTGATTAATAAATCACCAGCTTTTTGATGGTAAACATTTGGTAACTCCAGCTCTCGAACTTAATGACGGCACCTATAGCAATTGGGCGGGCAGCATAGCCCAGTGGTACAGTGCCCACTTGATGCGCGGTCGGTCTAGGATCGATCCCCATCAGCTAACCACTGGGTTTTTTTCTCGACATAATCATATGTCCGACGCCGATATAACCGTACTTATAATGTGTTGAGTGCGTCGTTGAAACAAAATAAATACAAAAATCTATAGCAATTGCCGTAGTTGCAATAAGAATTGTTGTCGATGGACAACAAGTATTGCTGTTGGTTAAATAAACTGTTCCTTGATTTTTATATTTGTTGTCAAAATTATTGGTTTAAAATTGCCACTAGTGAGCTCAAAATTGCTGTTGGGAATCTTTTCTCCTATGGTAAAAACATTTAAAAATTGCTCTTGGTAACAGATTCTTTAAGTTCAAGCTGTCTAATTCTAGCACATAGCATTAGTAGCAAGATATCTTTTAGATGCACTTTTCCAGACAGGGTAGCACATACCACAGCCTTTGATATTAGTCAATCCCCAGACCAAAACACCTTAGGCAAGTGCTCTACCAACTGAGCTAGATCGTGCCCCTGTAAAATTTTGAATCCTAAATAGAAAAAAGAAAGAAAGGAATGTTTGTTTAATGACACCTCAGCACATTCCTACACACATGAAAGCACGTAACAAAGATTTTGTTGTACCAGTCAAAAGCTAAACGGATTACTCAGTATAAATACCTACATATTATATACATACCCATCTATACAGCCAGGCTCTCCGGATAACACGTGAATTTGGATTCCTTTTGGCAGACGGAGCTTTTAAACTTCTGGAAAATAAAATGAAATGAAAACCATTTCTTTTACATTTATCAGGGTATGAACAAAACAAATCTAATAATTAAATTAGAATAATACTTGTCATCGGATATACGGTTAAGGACCACACACATGAGAGGAAACCTGCTTCCACCATACCATAGGTTATTCCTTTTGAACAGCAGGGATACCATGGCCATGTACAGCATGGGCTCAATGGGTCCATCGATGGGGATCGATCCTAGACCGACCACGCATCAAGTGAGTGCTTTATCAATGGGCTATATCCCACCCCTGGACAGCCCAATGGGTTCACCAACGGGGATCGATCCTAGACCGACCACGCATCAAGTGAGTACTTTATCACTGGGCTATATGTATATCCCACCCCTTAACAGCCCAATGTGTCCACCAATGGGGATCGATCCTAGACCGACCACATATCAGACTACATCCCACGCTTTTAAAAGTACAAAGTTCTCAAACTTTACCTCTGTTTCGCCTGGTTACGTTTAAAATTCTTTTCTCCAGGACTCGTTGGACTTTGTGGACTCGTTGGATGCTTGGCGTTTTGTGCACTTACATTTTGTGGAAATGATCTGCAAAAAAACAAAAAAATAATAACTGTCATTATTTCGATCTTCACTAGGAAAGGTGATTTACCACTTGCACTCCCTCCACACAAGTATGGAAAATGTTTCAAAGAGACAAAGTTACTGTTGTGTAGGAGTGTAACAAATACACATGGTGGCAAATACGATACATATGAATATCAGGTGACAAATACGAATATATATTTATGTCTATGAATACAAAAGTGAAAAGGTTTAAAAATAAAAAAAGAACAGTATTTATTTTTAAAAGTAAATACTTATTAGTATTTTTAGTCCAGAATCATATTCTTTTTAAGGAGCACTAACATGTCCACATTTTCGCAGGAAAGTGCAGCTGTTTATGGCAATTTTTGTTTATAATACTATATGTACCACATTTGTATTGCTAGAGTTTTTGTTAAGAATTATACAAATATATTTTGCTTTAATCAGATATTCAAATTTATTTTGCTTTAATCAGATATTTAAACGTTTGCATATTGAAGTTACATTGAATACCAGCTCTTGAGTACAAAACTGCACTGCACCTAGAGAATGGCTAAAAACTGTGCCTAAATTCCTTCATACTGAAATGCGCACCTTTTTCTCTTTGGCATAATTAATGCTCCATTCAAAATTCCACAGCCCCACCACCACCCCCGCCTGCTACCGATCTTGATCGGACTGCTGATGCTCCCTTGCATCTGCCAGTGCAGGCGGTCCCTCCTACATACCCCCCCAACTTTCTGTCTTGGACGAAAGAGCTTGCTTCGCAAACTCTTGCGTCCACGACAGGTGTGCGCTACAACAGCTTGTTCTGAATGTGCACGTTAAACCCTATGACATGACATGACATGAGAATGGCTGAACAAAAGAATATCAGCCTACCCTACCCAACCCCCCAAAAAATTGCTCTGGTAATGTACTTGGTGACGGGCAACCTAGGGAGACACCACAGCAACAATGAGGTCTAATTAACGAGCTACTCTTGATCTACTAAGTTCAAAACTATACTAGCTCCGTTACCATTTCCATTTTGATCGACTGTTCAAAAACTGAGCCAAAATTCCTTCACACTGAAATGCGCACCTTTTTTCATTTTCATGTCAATTTTCAACATTACTCCCATGGATGTTTTTATTTTTTCTAAATGCAACATAGTCTTGTTGTTCTTGTTTTAAAACACTTTAACACTTTCCCTATGTTATAGAGAACGGAAAGTATTTCCGTCCAGGCAGACCCCTGAAAACCGGACACCTCTGAAAACCGGACATTTTACTTGGTCCCATGGATGTCCGGTATTGAGGGGTTTCACTGTACAAAAAAGAGCAGTTTTAACAAGAAGAAATGGAAAAATAGCTTATAATACTGTAGCCTACGCTGCCTAGTTATAGAAGACGATCAAATTTTGTTACGGTCGATGACAGTCACTTTTCGCACCCTTGTTTTGGCTTCGTACACAGTAAATAAAACATATCCAACGGCAATTTGTTGATATGATATATTTGACAAAAGGTACTTTTATTTCTTTCATATTTTGAAACATAAAATTAATATTTTCTACAGAATTAAGAAAACTTAAAAACTACCAACCTGTAAACAGCATTGTCTGTTTGTTTTTAGAAATCTGACAGGGGGTCAAGCTTAGTAGACCGGTTTTTATTTTGATGTGGCGAAGCATTGTAAAATATAACTAATTTGAATGACATCTGTATTCCAGTTAATATTTAAAAATCAACAGAAAATTGAACATTGTGTGGGGGTATAAATTGATCTATACATTTTTTTTTCAAGCCTTTGAATAGTTCACAAAATATAAGGGCTGGGATGTCTGGATGTTTTCAAATTGAGAACAGGTACTGTAATGTAATTATTTTCAGAATTCAGACTGCGTTAAACGTTGCGGCTTAGTCGACTTTTGGGAGGGGTGTGGGGGTGATTTATTAAATTTCAAACAAACGTGTCATTTATTCTTATTTATGGATTTTTCTTTACATCTGTTAATAAAATAGATAAGATTAAATATTTGTTCCAAGTTCTACGGTCATATGTATTTATTTATTATGTTTTTATACTGCCAACAAGTGTTGACATTTCAACATTATCGGCGTAAGCACTGTTCACTCCTATTTCCTCCGAGTATTAAAAATAGTTCTAACTTTAAATACATTTAACGCGTTCGGTTTTAAATGACATTTAGAGGTATCTAATCCACGATAGCATACCTCGAAAATGAAATCAGAGTATGTTTATCTCCTAATTAGACAACTGCTCATTTCAATAAAATATGATTTCAACATTTAGTGTTTGGCTAATCAAATGCCTTTCAATTAGCCACATTTGTTAATTTTCAAAAAATGAAATGTTATATTTAATGCTGCACTCAACACATTTTATTGATGGTTATTAGGTGCCAGACACATGATTAAGGACCACATATATATTGAGAGAAGAAACCGGTTATCACCACTTCATGGGCTACTCTTTTCGATTAGCAGTAAGGGATCTTTTATATGCACTATCCCACAGGCAGGATAACACATACCATGGCCTTTGATATACCAGTCATGGAGCACTGGTGGAGCAAGAAATAGCCCAATGGAACCACCAATGAGAATCGATCCTAGATCAATCATGCATCAGGCGAGTGTTATACCAATGAGCTATGTCCCACCCCACTTTTATAGGATGTATACCACCAAATCAAATCCCATAGATGACACTAGTAACATGTGACTAAAACTCCTACCTGCAGTGTATCAATCGACATAAATGCCACGGATATAAATACTACCACCCCTCACACTTAAAGTGAACCAGAGAAAATTGGGGTTCAAGCTGCTTGTTTCTGAGATAATGGGTAGCATCTATGACTACCCTAGTTCCACACAAAATTCAAGAACTTTTTTTTACAGGTACCCCATACATGTTTTAAGCACAAGGCTACACTGGTACTAGATGAAATAAAATGGAATTTTATTTTTTTACACAGATGAAACTTATTATTTTTTACAACCAACACACTCACATTTATATCCAATCACAGGACTTGTGGTATTCACATCTCTATCAAAAGTTTGGTGCACCCCGAACTTTCACCCACCAGGAAGTTATTTGGTTTAGTACTACCTATAATTGTTTCCAGTTTAAGTCCTGCCACGTCCCTGTTTTGCCTGTACGTTTTTTATTCACACGTCGTTGGCGAGTACTAGACTGTATAATGCCAAATATAATATATTAAAACCAAACTTGTAAACAAGGTACATGCAGTGAACACCTGCAAAGCATCTACCTAATACAAATCACCCAATAATGTACACACTGATCTGTATTATGCAGCCACCTGTAATTTCCTAATATGATCTGAAATCATCTAATATTGTACAAAATGACCTGTATTATCGAGCTACTCTTGACATACTAAGTTAAAACCTATACTAACTTGAATGGTTTTTTTACAATTTAGATTGACCGTTCAAAATTCGCGCCAAAATGTCCTCAAATTAAACTGCGCATCTTTTTCTCTTTGGCTTATTAATGCTCCATTCAAAATTCCATAGCACCACCA